>JAOTAV010000027.1:3295808-3308361 GCA_026546445.1 Cyclargus thomasi | reverse complement strand
TATATATTTTTTATATCTGCGTCAGCCAAATTAAAAACTTGAGACAATGCTAAGCCACGCATACTAGAAGGTAAATTCGATTTTATTATTGGAATTGAGCTGACGATACTGAAAATATCCGTACACTAAAAACTGAGTTACATCACTGCAACCCTAGCTTTGATCTATTTTTTTATGATATTAAGGGGGCAAGCAAGCAGACGGGTTACCTGATGGAAAGCAACTGCCATCGCCCATGGATAACCGCCATATCCGAAGAGTCGCGAGTGCGTCGCCGGCCTTTATGAGGAAATAGGGTTAGGGGATTAGTAAAGTTGGGCCACCGGTAAAAAAAACCGTATCGAAGCATGGCTCTCCCACGGCAAAAATTTATTTAAGCTTCCTGACCAACCTTCTTCAAAATATCTTCTTACATAACATATAATTTAAAACACAAGAAAGTATAAGCCTGACAGAGCGCAGCTTGAGGGAGAAGCGGTATATCCCAAGATATTGGCGTATGTTGACATATTTACGGGCTCCTCGACTATTAAGTGGTGATTTAGTGCAGCATATCGGGATGGATACGTTTTTATCGCGCTCATACATCCCCTCATCCTCACACGTCCTTAGAGAACCGCAAGACGAACTTAACGGAAACGCTGCGTCGTCACAGCTGTCTTCAATAGATGGCGTGAGTGGTGCTAAATATGGACTATAAAAAAGTATGATAGAACAAAATATAATATTTAAAAAGTTCAAACATTAACAAAGTTTGTCATATCGTTTGTATAGCTCGTTGACTCATGCATTGCATAGTCTCGATCGAGAAAGCACTCGTAACATCATAGGAGTTGCAAGCGCGATGCCGGCCCTTTAAGAGGGGATACAATCGCTTCTTATAGGTTTGCAAGTATACGACCTACAAACCTCCAGTAATACTGCCTTATTCAATTCAAAATTCAAATTACTGTGCGTTACAAAAAAGTTACGCAAAAGACAAAAACAAACGCAGCGTAAACGCAACGCTTGTGTGATAGCACTCGTAACAGACACACATACATCCATACATCCAAGGCTCCATTATGGCTATTGTGTTTATCGCCAAATATATTTACTTTTAATATAACCAATGGTTTGGATATATAATTGGTTTTTGCTCGACTACAAAGAAACCAAAAAGAAAGGTTAGGATTTTGATGCAAATATTCGTAACATTATGATGTTTCTTCCACCATCGTTTTGATATTCATGAAAGTATACCGACAGTATAATTAACAGCTAACCGTTATTTTTGGATTGTTTAAAATTATTACTTACTTATTTCTTTTTGCGCCTTACCTACTTTAGTATTTAGATCTTAAAGAACAGGGCCTATTCCTATGAAAATTTCATCTTCAAAACATAACGGCTGTATAAGCGCGGTTTTACACTATTAGACACGATGTCGGATATCGCACCGATAAATAACAGAGAGAGAGAGAAGTTATTTTAATTTAAAAAACATAAAAAGACATGTATCATCAAATTCAAAAGCTAAAAGGAACCTTTTGGAATCTCATTAGACGACTATTGCTTAGTTGCTAACTTCAGAGTGGATATGAGGCGGTTTTACTTTTGTGTTACGTTTACGTTTATTTTCTTGAGTCATATAATGCCGTTACATTTTAAAAATTTGCATTTTGATAGCATTTAGATTTTGTATATAATAATAATAATAATATCCATGGGCGCTTCACACCACGTCAATCTGGCCCCGTGCTAATTACCCGAAGGACTTGTTTTACAGGTACCAGACAATGGAAATATATTTAATACTTTTATGCTATACACATATTTAAGATGTTTACTATATAATACACATATTTAATATACATCCATGGTCCAGGAACATTGAAAAACTTTTTGTTCCGTCGGCGGGATTGAGCTACCAAAGCTCAACCACTGCGGTGTGAGCTACCAAAGCTCAACCACTGCGCCACAGAGGACGTCGTTTTGATTTTAAAAAGTAGTTTTCAGTGCAACGCTCTCCTTCCTAAGAAAACGCACTGCGATAAAAACTTTATAATTTTGTATACGCTATATCGTATCGTGTGAAAAAGCTGTAAAGCGATTGTTAGTCTAATATTGCAAACTGACGCTGAGCAGATGTTAAGCTGCTATCAAATGGGGCAGAAACGGCTAATAACGGCTTAATATTTTGACGGTTGTCTTAATATTTGAGATGCTTGAGCCGACTACTTCTAATGCATACCTACAAGGATGAAATTAGGAATGTAAAGCGTTTGCCTTATGCCGTCAAGAAGAAACGTATACGTTTACGGATACTTAAAAATATTATTAACAATACTTCTTCCTTATTGAAGAATTTCTGCCTCGCCACAATAATCAATAACTTTTGTTTATAGACGATGAAAGTTCGTATGAATCTTTGTCTATAAAATGATGTCCAAATAAGAATAACTAAATGGTTATAAATAAAATTTGGTATTTAGAAAACGGAAGGTTGTGACTTTAAATTACTTTAAAAAATCTAACTACTTTTGAAATTGCATTTGCCATCAATCTACACGGATACCAGTATTTTAAATCAAAATATTTAACATTTATCTTTAAGCTTCTTTAGCACCGATTTCTTCATCATATGACTTCTTTAAGCCATAAACAATAATTAGAATAACTATTTTTTTATATACAAAATTATTACCATATATATTCTCATGTTACCTTAATTTTGCACTTTATTGTTAATCTATTTGCGAAAACTTTTAAATGGCTCACAATTGTGAAAGTTAGTTAAGTTTAATTTGTAATAATAGCTGTAAGTTTTACGAAAATTAAAAAATAAAAGAAAACCCATAATATTGAAAAAATAACTGCAGGAGCAAAATAATTAACTTTTTATTAACTTCCATTTTATGCATGAAAAAAAATATGTATGTAAAATTGAAATAATGTAGATTTGTTGTTGAAATATTGTGGATAACTATCTAAAGATACACCAGCTACAAAATGAAGTAGGTATCATTACAAGGCTTGTCAAAATGTTACGATAAAAATTGGGTGGTTTCTAAAATGTTAGGTACCCGCTTCTATCTCTGATGTCTTCAATTCTGATTATAGAGTTAAGTATCGCCAGACTTAGTGTTGATGATGTCTGAATACTTTAATGTGAACGATAAAAGGCGATCCGCGGCACCTTGAAGGTGTCTCCCCCGCCATAACTCTCTTGGCGACGACGAGGAATTATTATTACGCGAATAAATACCGAATGTCACGTCTAAACGTCCCTCTCCCTTTGGGGGGACACCCCTAAAGGTCAAGCCGTACTGAGCTCTGAAGTTTTCAACAAAGCTATATTTTTTTTAATTTTAGCGTCTTTAGTTTGTGTGTGTCAACAATTTAATTCTTTTTACTGTAATTTAAATAGGCAATCGAGTTATTATGTTCTGTAAAAAAAAATTAATTGTGCATTACTTTTCAAAGTAGAATTTGAAAACGATAAAAATTTTTATAAAGTAACAAATATTTATCATTTTGAACCTTAAGTTATGTATGTGTAAGAGCCCATACCAAAATATAATAAATAACAAATTTTGGTCTAAGCAAAACTTAAGTTAATGTATAAACACGAAACCCAGCAAGTATCATTGCAACTTTGTGCTGTCTCCCGTCGTGACGAGACGGAATTCTACTACCTCCTCCTCCTATCTTTATCTGATAAATTTCTTTGCGGGCCCCAAGACAGCTGTAGCATATACCTCGGGCGCCTAGAGATTTTATCAAAGGGTTTTCGTTTTTTTTAGGCGATCCTTGTGACACAGGACACGCAGTAGTGGGAATGTGTGGTGGGCTAAAGCTCGTTCAGATAACCCAGCAAGTATGAACTGACCCTTATCCGCAGGAGAGCCTGAGACAAATGCCTCTCGATCCACCAAAATGTTTCCCTAATAGTTTTAAAGCGACAACCATTTTGTTTAGGTTTTTTGAATGATTCCTGTCGAGTAACGAGGAATTGAGTCATGCTTTTTAGGTAGCTTTAATACCTTTTAACCGACTTCTTAAAAGGAGGAAGTTATGTGGTCGGCTGTATATTGTATATTATGTTGTGCCAGCGGCTTTGCTCGCGTAGAATTCAAAAATTGATAAAATTCCATTTTTTCAAAGACGGACTGTTTTTTTTAAACGAAAAGTAGCCTATGTTACTCTTCATTGTTTCAAGTTACTGTATGCCAATAACCAAGTAGATTGGTTGCTTCATTAGGGCGTGAAGGAAGGACAAACAAACAAACACATTTTCCCATTTATAACATTAGTAATGATATGCAACGACTACTGTGGCGTTTGTGGACCGATTCTCAAAATTATTTCACCCGTGTTATAGGGTAATATTTTCAATTCAGTACCATGCTCATAAAAGTGGTAATCTGATGATGAGCCCTCTTGAAATTTGTATGAAAGCATATAGAAATTTTAACTTCTTATGAAGCACAAACTAAGTTTTGGTACCAAGTTGTACCCTGGTTCCGAAGGAGCTTTACAGAACTCTGAAATCCTTAAAGTTACAGGTTCGGGGATTGCAGTGATGTATATAGACCTGCAGGCATATACTACTGTAATTTTTATTAATCACCTTAATGATTATCATCACCAACACATATCCGCCCTGCATTATAGTAATAGCAGTTTTTATGGTAATTGGTATTAGGTTAATCCGTTTTGTACCGCAATTTCTGCCTTAACGAGTTTAAAGCGTAATAATTTCTTATTACTAATACTAAATTTAAATCTAATCATATACACATTATCTTAATACGTAGACTAATATTATAACTGAGAATTTCAGAAAAAAATACAGTTCTTATATGTTTACAAGCAGTTAGCAGTTTTGCATATTTTGTGATTTCATATTATTAACTTGTATTTTAAAATGATTTATCCTAAGGGAGCATTCAATGAAACAAAAAGTATCCCAATTATTATATATTTTACGTCGGCTAATACCCTAACTATATATTGAACCCTTTCTACGTGAGTCCAACTCGCATTTGGTCGATTTTCTAGATATTATTATAGCCTATGTCACCCTGTGGTAATGTAGCACTCTAACGTTGAAATAATTTTTGAAATCGTATCAGTACTTTTAGAGCTTGCAACAAACATACAAAAATACAAATATTTCCTCTTTATTTGTAAGATTTTTTTTCCTCGCCAAAGGAATTGAACGACCCTGTGGCCCTTGCCATATTTGTAAGATACCGCTTACTATAATACTGTTTCACCGCTTACTGATAAAGTTTCTGATAGGTTATGCACAACTTTTTTTAACAGTTTCTCCACATTTCAATTAAAAATTGTTGAGGATAGATTATCCACACATGTATAAAGGTGAAACATGCCCTAAGTATACCAAAATGCCGCACGCCTCTGACCAGATCAATTTAATATTCATTCATGTTATGTATCATGTAAGAGGACAGACCGTCAGTCAGTCCCTTAACCCATAAATGTATATTTATAAGGGCAAATAAGGGTAAATGCATTACCGAAACAAATGTAACTCCGAGGTAATACAAGGGATGTCTTTAAGTCCCTTTACTTGGGGTTCCTTAGATCGAATTTGTTTGTTATGACCACTGTGTTTGTGATCTAACTTTGGATTTTTGTTGTATGAAGATTTGCAACAACGTTCCGCTTATTCTGTTTCTGCTTATTTATCTGTACTTATAATATAAAGCTAAAGAGTTTGTTTGAACCCGCTAATCTCAGGAACTACTAGCAAGAATTGAAAAATTTACTTTGTGTTGGTTAGTCCATTTATTGAGGAAGGGAAAAGATATAACATCACACTACGACCAATAGGAGACGAACAGCAATAAAAAAAGGTTGTAAAAACGGTATAATTTATAAAGCTTCACGCTCAAGTAGTCGCGGACAACAACTAGTAAAGTACTGATGTAGCTTGCAAATAACCGCTTAATCAAGCTCAGATAAAACTATAGAATATGTAATATAACACATATCAGTGTATACCTAATTATATTATACCATGCGGGAAAATAAAACAGAGCCACTTGACGGACCTACGTCATCTGGTCGAAATATATAAATTCCATATATGACGTGATCTGTCGGCTGGGTTTGACATAACACAACCAACGCACTTAGATCCGCAACCTGACTCTGTTTCAACTTCTCTGATACAATCTTCAAAATACTCTTTATGCATTCAAAGGTAATAAAAAGAATATCTTAAAAAGATTATGAACATCAACAAAATTTATACATCCCTATTTCCTTCTCACAACGGGAGACGTTGGGGGGTTAACGTCTTGCTTAAATCAAGCGGGAATGATGGCCATAACAGTTAACCCGCGAGTGATGGGGCCCGCCAGACCGCGCGGTCCAGGAGACCCCACGGTAACGCGATATAATTGTTTGTTTTTGTTACTGCTGTGGGGTTGATAAGATTGTAAGGTGGTTACGAAGTAATGATTCTAAAGCTTAAACAATTTCCAAAAGTTCTGACACCAATTGTTCCAAGTCAACAATCTTCTTTTTTATTATTTATTTATATGGCGCTTCGGCTATAACCATGGCCAGTGTCAAGTAAAGGCGGGAAATACTTTAAACACCGAAATAACACAAATTTAACAAAAAATACAAAACATAACGTCACGTCTGAAATCCTCGCCAAAATTTCTCTTCTTTTTTTTATATTCATGTATATCTTGCAGTTCTTCTGATATAGGCATGTCCATGAGTGTATTTTTATTGCTTTCCAGGTGATCCTGCTGCGTTGTATTCTTAATATTGTATGTATATTTTGCAATGTGTATAGCGCAGGCATTCTATACAATGCCTAGGTAATGTTTAGAATATCGAACTCGTGACATTCGAAGAGTCGCAAGTACGTTGCCGGTCTTTATGAGGAGATTAGGTAAGTTGGGCCATCGATAAACTTACTCACTGAAAGAAACACAGCACAACGCAGTTTCACGCCAGTTTTGTGTGAGGCCGAGATATCACCCCAGTCGAGCCAGCCCATTCGTGCCGAAGCATGGCTCTCCTACGGCAACGAACGTCTGTATTATGTACTTGAAATCGGATTGTCTCATTGGTACACGCCACCACCGGGGTTCGCACCTGAACCCTCTCAAGCACAAAGGTATTAATTACCCACCAGACTATGGACACTCTAAAAAGTCGACATGAATTTTCTAAGCCCAACCCTTCAACCATATCAATCGACGTCTTCCATACATCATGCGACCGGCTAAGTTACCAACTTTTCCGACACCTTGGGCCATTAAGGCTTAATGACTGGCTGTAAATTGGCCATAATTCAGGCCAGGTCGTAAATAACACGATAAGGGCTGCTGAGTCGCTCGTCCGAATGTGTCTATCTTAGTTTAGCATGTGGGATTTATGTGGGGGTTCATTTATATTGTGTCAGCGGGTCCTTCGCAAGTTTTGAGCGTGTGGAATGTAATTAAGATGTTTTATTCATCATCAGTGTGTATATATTGTTTATAACGTAGAAAGATGTGCAAGCAATTTGTAATGTATAAAATACAAAGATTTTTTCGAAAAATACTAGTCGTTGCCCGTAATAGATGGCTGTGTTCATGTTAATAATAGGTATAGGCCAAACTATATCTCATGTTAATATTTTACAAATTAAGGGTTAAGAGATATTGTAACCCGCGACGCCGTCCGCGTGATAACTTTCCTCTTGAAATTTTTCCTAGTTTTTTGTTTGCTACAAACCTCACGGTACCCGAGACCTTTTCAACGGATGGAAAACCGTGAAAATGGGTTCGTGCGTTCTGGAGTTGATGGTTGGGGAGAAAAACCCGACTTAAATAAACTCCTCCTTCTTCGAAATTTTCATCGGTGTCTGTGAAAATTTACAACTATACAGCCTGGAGACAGACAGACGGACCGACACAGAAGTCTTAGTAACAGGGCGCCGTTTTCATCTTTTAGGTACAGAACGTAAACGGAAAATCAATTACAAGTTGAAAGGCCCAGCTTAACACCATAAATTCAAATGAAACACAAAGTAATTGCTATTATGACTCGTAAATCACTCGCAAATCAGTGTAAAAACTATTAATCCGCTATGCCGTCCTGAAATCGCGGATTCCGCACTGACAATCGCGGATTCCGCACTGAAATCGCGGATCCCGCTCTGACAATGGCGGTATTCATTACCGTGATAACCTCATCCGGGAGTCAAACCCGCGACAGAGTTATTGTGACTGCTGGCACTTCGCTGTAGGACAAGTTATTGCGTGGAGTGGTGTCATGAGTTTACTTAATTTTTTTTCACACTTTTAAACCATCAAATTTTTAATCAAAATTGTTTTTTTTTTACGGTATTAATTTTCTATATCAAAAAAAAATATATAAACGCGTGCGCTCCAAATCTGTAATAATGATGAAAATCTGAAGAATTTATTTGTTTAAACGAGCTAATCTCAGGAACTACTGGCTAGAATCGAATTATTTTTGTATTGATTAGTTCATTTATCAAGGAAGGCTATTACATAATCTATAATATTTAAATATCACAGTACGACCAATAGTAGCCGAGCAGTAAACAAACAACGCTGTAAAAACGGAATAATTCATAGTTTCAAGTTTCACGCGGACGTGTTCGCGGACAGCAGCTAGTTATATACATAACATAATTAAATGCACATTATGGTCGAGTCATTATATCATATATTTTTAGCATTTACAAGTTTATAAATTACAGGGCATAATATAGACATGTTTTATTCCTAGCATGGTGTCATTTTTGTATATAAATTTACCTAAGCAACTAGACCTAAACCTAAACCTAGTTAATAGCAAAAAAACGCTTTACAGGGGCCCGCGAGATGTTTTAAGTGCAGAGACATTCGGTTTTTCAATGTATTATGTGACAGAATTTTTTAAATAAAAATTTACGATTTTTAATACTCATTACTAAGTTCTATTAGTTTATCTTCACATTTGCACATCTTAACTCATAGATAGCGTTAGTAATACAATATTATATTTTTTATCAATAAAATAATTACTATTTTAAAGCCTACACGTAAAGGTCTTATAGTCTTTCCGTTAAGTGTTCCACAAAAATGTACTGGCAGTGGGATGTAAAGAACTCTCTATCTTCGCCCAAGAACAGAAAAAAAACCGTCCACGTGAGGGTTACTGATAAAATAGTGCCATTATGGATACTGAGCAAAGAATAGCAAAAATAACACGTTTAGCTTGAGATATATGAGAGCCTCCCTTATTTATTAAATTTTTGTTAATTTTAGTATTTGTTGTTACAGCGGTCTTACAAGTTCAAAATCTGTGAAAATTTCAACTCTGTAGTTTTTTGTAGTTTTTACAGTTCTTGAGATACAGCCTGGAGACAGACAAGCGACTGACGACCTCCGTAGCTCAGTTGGTAAGCACGTTGGTAGCTCAAGCCGGGGGTCGCGGGTTCGAATTCCGCCGACGGGGCAAAACGTTTTCAATGTTCCTGGGTCTTGGATGTATATTAAATATGTGTAGCTTGTAATAAAAATCTTAAATATGTGTATAGTATAAGAGTATTAAATATATTTCCGTCGCTGGTACCCGTAACACAAGTCCCTCGGGTACTTAGCACGGGGCCAGACTGACGTGATGTGAAGCGTCTAGACATAAAAAAAAGCGGACAGACGGACAGACAGACATCGAAGTCTTATAATAGGGTCCCGGTTTCACCCATTTCGCACGTAACCTTTAATGAATGACATTATAATGGCGACTCCACAGCTTCGGGAACGCAAATTTAGCATTATCGCGCGTACGACAGCAGATGATATACCGCGGGTCTATTATAAAAGCTATAAACAAATAAATTCACCAATTTAGATCGGTAATGACGTTAATGGCGCCATTGTGCGAGCAATAGATATTAATATTGTTACTGAGTGGTGATGGCGAGAGAATTTGGCGACGACAGTACGCAGTTCTGTCACCAAAGGAAGAACTTTAAAGTTAAAGTTTCGTTAACACGAATAACAATGATTTTAGACAACTTTAACTGTGAGTATTGCCATAACTTGGTAATTAGCATGAACTTGTGCGAGATGAACGTGGCGGCCTAAGACCGAGAGGTGTTATACTCGGTCAGGCCGAAGCCCACGTGATACATTTCAGCTGTCGTATATATATCGCCGTGTTTCGAAAACTTCGATAGCGCGATGCAGGATTATTGTGGGTACCAGGAGTTTCATATTATTTCGTTATATGTAAAGGTTCCGTAGACCATAGAAGCTTTTCTGGAGATTTCAAACTCACTCCGAACTTAATACAAGTAAATGCTATAGAATATTCAAAGACTCTTTTAAACACGAATTTTGCAAATTTGAAAGCATAAAGCCTTTGAAGTTGGCTTGCTCCAGAATCCAGGCTTGGAATAGAAATATCTCTGTAAGACCAAGATTAAATTATCACTGGAGAGTGGCGTCTAAAAATAGAAAGAAAACCTCAGTGTTGTCCCTTGTATGTTGACCGCGAGGTTTCCGACCGCCGCCGCTCGGGTAATCCCCTCCGCCCCCACCCCTTCCCCCGTCCCCTCCCCTCACCCCCGTACACACTCGACATTATTTATTAAGGCGCACTTTCCACCTTGGTGGACGATGGATGTGGACGCTTCTCTCTGGGCATCACGCTCACATCATATTAGCGCTGAATCGAGCGAAGTTCCAAACCGAAAGTAGGTAAAGTATTTAATTTATTGTACGTATAGATGCCAATGTCTATTTCAATGCAGAGGTTTATTACGCGGAACTTAGTAAAATCCGTAATTCTCCGTTTCCTAACTCGGGTGTCTACAATATCTAGGAAAAGGAAAATTTTTGAAAATTGGTTAACAAACGGCGGAGCAATATAACCTCCTCGTTTTTGGAAATCGGTTAAAAAGTGATAAAATCTACTATTATATAAGGCGTGTATGTTGATTTCAAATGATTGTTGGTATGTGTCGAATGTGGATACGGCGTTTACACCATGCAAGTAAAAAAAAAAATGCTTTAAGCGCGGCTACTTTCAAAGTAGCTAACGTTACACTATATTATAATATGAGAGCGATACACACCCAAAGAGGATGAATGACTTATTTATTAAACTACATAGAGTTTACTGTGAAAGTTGTAGCTGAAATCGTATTCTTTGTGATTTGTATATTATACCGCGTGTTTGTTACCGGACTGCGCTAGGAGGGTTGTTTTTCGAGAGCATGTATAATTGTTTGGCACGCTCTGCAGCTTAAACGGCTTGATGGATTTTGACTTGAGACATGTCGTTAGATTCGTATTTACTATGAGAGTTACACTAGATATATGAAAATAAAAATAAAAATTGACGCCAAATTCGCCGACGCCGACTATTCCTGCATTCGGGTTTGTTTTTTGACATTTAGCATGGCTGTATCTTTACTTATGAACTTTAAGTGTGATACTCGATAGTTGTATGGAATTTCATTGATCATCATCGTATTCTATCTGTTCATTGTCCACAGCAGCGTTCATTATCACAACACGAGAGAGACATTACAAGACTTCAATCAGGCGCGGGGTATTCGACCTTCTTGTATTAAGTTCGGATTGAGCTTAGGGTAAGCTCAAGTAATTGAATACTTAGGTATGATATACCCTACCTGCCCCTGCTTAGTGTTCAGCAGACAATGGCAACGCGCACCTTTATAATTACATTATCTTTTATGTCAGGTGCTGGAAGCACGATTACTTTTGAAGGTAAGTAGGCTGTTAAGCGCCGAATACTCTAGTCTATTCAGTTATAATATTTAGTAGGATGTTATTTTTATTTTGTTTTTTTCTTTAACTATATTTACATCTTAAATGGTCTTAAGTCTTAGTATTAAACTTTTAAAGGGGCATGCTAACTTACGTAACGTTAACTTACGTTGTGCGAATGCCCCCAATTTTTTAAAAACTTGCTATTGCCCGCTACTCCGTCCGCGTGTTGACTTTTGAAATATTTTGGAAAATATTATGGAAATCGGTTCGTGTGTTCTGGCCTTAAATCGTCAGGGAGGAAAATCCGACATATTTTTATCTTATAGAATACGTGGCTCAGAGTCTACAGATGCCATGTTTCGACACAAATGGGTCGGCTCGACGGAGTTATACCACGGCCTCACAGAAAACTGGCGTAAAAACGGCGTTGTGCAAGTTGTCGCAAGTGGTGTAACCCACTTGCGACCCACGTGACATCATTAATGATGTCACGAATGTCCATGGGCGACGGCAGTTACTTTCCATCAGGTAACCCTCTGCTCGCTTGCCCCCTAAATATCATTAAAAAAAAGATGCATACAAATTTTTGTAAGCCTATTCTACTGCTGGGCAGACCGACTGGTAAAAACTGGTTTTGGTTTTTACTTTAGTTGAATAGGGAATATGCATGGTTTTTTATTATTTAATTAAATAAATCTTACGTTATTGAAAAACGATGTAGTTTTTTGATAAAATTGAAAACAACAAAGTTACAAGCCTTTAAAGTAGTCAGTTAGAAAGAGAGA
>JAOTAV010000027.1:3280242-3294373 GCA_026546445.1 Cyclargus thomasi | reverse complement strand
AAGTCCCTCGGGTACTTACCACGGGGCCAGACTGACGTGGTGTGAAGCGTCCATAGATATTATTATTATATTATTATTATTTTGTTCCCGTAAGTTCACGTCGTTCTATGCGACCGTGGCATATCTCCGGTCATGCCGCCGTATTCATGCCGAAGCATGTCTCTCCCACGACAATTCCATAGATTTTCATCGTTAATTCCACAAGTAATCCACAAGGAAAACTTGTTGGCTATGCTCAGATATTTTCATAAAAAGAAAAAAAAACAACCATCATACAAAATATGAAAGGTACATTTTCTTTGTTCATGTCAATGAGAATCTAATTTCGTAAAGGTTTGATCTCATACTGGGATATGTAATCAACGACAAATGAATTTCTGCCCTCAAAGGGGCAGAAATTACAGGCTTAGGTATTTCCAGCAGTAATAACAGGCTAGTATGTTCTCATCTAGTTTAGCTTTTGGCCTGAGAATTTGCGTATCATATAGCCCAGGACGTACTAAAAGATTAATAATTACTTACTAGAGGCAGCCCTGTGGTTGAAATACGTCCATTAATTTTTAAATTCAGTATGTAGAGGTGACGGTTGAATATTGTTCTTTATCCCTATTTCCTAAAGCCTACTAGTTTATACAAGATCGGAGACGCACTTGCAACTCTATAACAATAAGTGTCCATAGGCGATGGCTGTTGCTTCCCATCAGGTGACCCGTCTGCTCGTCCACCCCCTAATAACTTAGTAACGTGACGAATCTTCACGCCGTTTAGCTGGTAATTCCAATTTTGAACGGCTATATTAAAAACGCCACGTCATCTTGCAATATGAACTGACCTTAATAATTTAAACACTTTACTTAAACCTTTGTCCTTTACAAATACGCTATTCTCGTTAAGCGAATAATAGCCTACGTAAGACTACAATAGATAGATCGAACCAGTATATTATTTTTCGTTTCTAGAATCATATCGGCCGGCACGCGCTGTCACTATAAACATTTGAACAAAGTGTATGCCAACTTCAAACCAATTTTAGAAAATCGGCGTGAGTACATCTTTGATGACTTTGACAAGGCTAAAGTTAACATTCCGATCCTCACTGCCAGCGGTTGCGACACATAAAAAATCAAATTAAATGCCTTTATGATGAAAAATACGTTTCATTTTGCTCTACTTTAAGGCAGCCGCGTCATGGCCTAGCTAGACCAATGTCATTAGAAAATGAAACATATTACTTATAATCATAAAGTGGCATTTTATTTGATTTTTTACATGTCGCGACTGCTTACAGCGAGTATGGAAATGTTAACTTTAGGTTGATATTATACAACAAGGCATTACGTAAAACGTATTTCGATCACTCTTCTGAGTCGGATCACTATTATTTTTTTCATTGGTCCGTGACGCTTTGCAGCCGTTCGAAGCTGTCAGCGGTATTGCGCTCGTGTTTCATAACTCTGTTGAACTCGGTCTACTGGTACGTTCTCTATTGTGGTAACGCTGCAGTATCGACCTATTTACCTGTGTAATTGTCAATTAACAAGCTCGCACTGCCAATTACGTACAAATTGAATCCACCCCTGGTTTAGTCAGGTGATTATGAAGATTTAATGATAGTTAACATTTTAACATGTTAAGCGCAGTTTGATAATCGTTTTATTGTTACAAGCTGTCCCACGGAACTACGTCAGCGTGATGAACAAAATCCAGACATTAAATATTAATAGTTTTATCATTAGATGTCCCGACAAACGTTGTTTTGCAATACAAATTGTTTCTAGACCACTTACGGGTATTAAAAACCGGCCAAGTGCGAGTTGGACTAACGCACGATGTGTTCCGGGTACAGGACGCTTAGACTTTTAGCTTTTTACTGTTGTAAGTGAAGAGTTATAATTAAGAAAACATTTTTCTGAAAGAAATAGTTACTGCATATCAAGTGATAGCGCGATGGACACGTACCGCTGCGCCATCTAGTATCTATAGGACGAAACTGTAAAAAAACGTGTTTATTGTATGAGAGCTATTCTTAAACATTTAGTTTACTTTGTTTTTGGTATTTGTTGTTATAACGGCAACAGAAATATATATTTTGTGAAAATTACAACTCTCTATCGTTCCTACAGCCTGGAGACAGACAGACGGACAGACATCGAAGTTTTGGTAATAATGTCCCATTTTTAACCTTTGATAATATTATTTTGATGAGCCTTTGACACAGAACCCTAAAATAAGATGTTAGCTGATTTTCACACTTACTCAATTTGTTTACATTTCATTAAAATAGGTCAAGCCGCTTTGGAGGAGTAAGGGAATGAATATGACACGAGAAGTTACATAATATACATTATGATGACTATAAACAGTTTTAGGATTTTTTTTGTTTGATTGTGGCTAGTCATCTTTAAAATTACATGTATAGGATAGTCACAAATTATTACAAATCCGTATAAACGTATTACGCTTTTATTTTTAATTTGTTACAAATTAATGAAGATGTTTAAGCGTGAAAAGTAACAAAGATTACCTTGAATATATCTTACTTTTGTCATACCATATAAATATTATAATTTACTCCTATGAGGAACCTAAACTATTCCAGATTTAACTATAACACGCGTACATAGTTGGTAAAATTCATTCAGGAACGAATGAATACGAAAATAGTGGGTAGCCACCGGATTTCATACATCTGTCTATTGAATTTCATACTTGAGTCTGCACCAGCTCTTGTGTTGAGAGCCCCACTGCACTGCAGCAAATCTAGATTTTTCTAAATACACTAAAACGGTTTATCTTTGAAATATTTTGGGTTAGAACGGTTTTGTGATACTAAACGATATTTTACCCGGCAACGTTACAAAAACAAGCATTATTTATGTAAACCTCTCATTGCCTATAGGTTGATGAGATATTAAATTTACATTACTAATTCCTCTAGAATTTTTATTCAATAAAAAAATATGATAAATAAAAAATTATTATGCTTGAAAGTAGGAACAAATATCTCTGTGTCTATTCATTCGCCGTTAGTGGTCCGATGTCGATGGTGTTTTTCGAAGAGAACACAATAAACAAAAAAAATAACAACTGCAAAAAGTCAGTTTTTTGTTAAGATTAGGTTTACATTATTTTGTAACTCGGCTCGGTATAAACACAGTTTCGATCTATCGAGTAGGTATCTTAAGACGAAAACTTGGGTCGGTATAGTTTTATCAACTGTTGAGATCTTAACTATCTAAAGTGGTTTAGGTAAGGATTTCGGAGGCAAATACCACGGACAGCGAATTATCTTAAGCCCGTTTTAAGCCTATTAGGAAGATAGGGTTAGACGATCCTGTGTTTTATTACGTAAGACGAGTTGAAAAGGTTGTGCGTAAGCTGATATAAAGTTTAACCTATTCCTAAATACAAGAGGTCGTCCTGTGGTCGAAGTTCGACCATAAATATTTTTCAATACAATCACAGACTTCAATTTGGCATAAAGGTCTCGTTACCAGGCCATTATATTTTATAAAAAAATCATATACTTTAACCATGAACAAAAAAGGGTTTCGTGTATGATTATGGTGTCATGTCAAAATATTGCAGTGTGCGAATTGTAGTGTGCGTAGCGTTTTATTTGTATAAAAGTATGCAAAATTAAAGCATATTTTAATCTAAAATTAGTATTTCACGCTCTCATCATATATCAACTATAACTAGGATTAATTTCATACTTTCACATTTACCCGCTCGCGTATTAACATATATAGATATAAAACTCAAGTGAAAAACTGACTTAGTGACCACACACACAGCACAGCCAAAAGCAGTGAACGCATTGGCAAAATTCGGCAAGCTGCGGCAAGATTTCATGACTTGAGCAATGTTTTTTTTTTTCTTTATAAATCATTTATTCAGAAGAAATACACAATTTTTTACATTGTGCCGTACCACGTAAACCTTTATCTGGGTTCCAGCGAGTCGTTTATACATCTTTTCAATATTAATTGTTACATTTAGGTGTCCCAATGGCTCAAAGAAGGTCATGAAAATACTTCTATATGGTGGTAAAGCCAAGGGTAAAATTAAAATATATACTTTAATTCCATGTTAAAAAAATACAGATTTGCAACAACAAAATTATTGGGAAAAGTAAGCAGCCGGCAGACGTTGTCCTCAATCATCATTCTCAAGCCCTTGAATACCAACAAAAAATTATATTGAGATAGTTTACATAGATTTTAATCAGATAGAGTAATTACATCTTCTCGAACGGCTACTTCCCGAATCGGTGGTAGGTCAACATGTAGACATTTTAAAAATATTTGTTTCAAATTTACTCCGTATTTTACATGGTTACTTTTGAATGGGTCATTTTATTGGTTTAATTGAACTAATTTTTCAATTAATTGTGTGGTAAATTGAAACAATTTCCTACTAATTATTCTCAATTTTTACGGTTCGGTAGTAATTTCCTCGTAATATCGTATCGTTTACTTAATAGTTACCTTAGTAATGGCCCCAAAACACTGTGCTAGTACCATTAAGTGAAGCAATTGACTTATTCCAGTTTTTTTGGTGGAAAAAATGCGTTGATGTTGAAGAATAATTGTAACGAAAATAATCCATAATTGCTTTGTAATATTATAAATAAAATATGGAACTATGATTTGATTTATTTTTTTCTAGCTTTCATACTAATATTATAAATAAAATATGGAACTGTGATTTTATATTTTTTTTCTAGCTTTCATACTAATATTATAAATAAAATATGGAACTATGATTTTATGTTTGCCATTCCTTCATACTCTACAAAAGCAACCGATCGACTTGATTTTTGGCATATACTAAGTTGAAGTGCAGAGAGTAAAATACCGTAACGGAGCCGAAGATAAGCAAAAATACTTCCAACGTGCGTTGTTCATGTAATCTTCTACAACGTACAACAAACTCTAGAATGCACGAATAAACAAAACCTAAAATCTCTTTATTCTAATATAATCTCTAAATTCTCAAAACTTGAATATATATTTGGAAAAGTTTACAAAGAATTAAGCAAGATATCATTTTCCCTCCTATTTCACATCGAATTTAGATGAAAGAAAAACATTGTCATAACATGTAAGGAAACCAAATTTTCCGCCCCTGCCTACACACACGGTCGTAAAAATTGTAACGTCTTTGAAATCATCACTATATTATACTTATTAAATATATTTGAATTTAGATTTTTAGCAATATTCCGCGGAATAAACCTCAACCTGTGAGTAGAAATAAACCTCAACCACAACAAGTAGAGTGAGTGTACGCATAGGCTGGCGTTACAGCTCCTCCCTCCTTTTCCACACTGCGTACACGAACTTGCGAACACCACCGCCACACAAGCAAACTCATGAAAAGACCCTCACTATTAAGCGGGTTCAAACCTCGAAGCGTGTTTCGCCCCAACACCGGAGGATCCTCAGGGTGTGGACTCTACGAATAACGTCCTGATAACACGTTCGTAGAGTAGGCTATATAAAAGATATTTTTGCGTAATTGAAATTTTTACGCGGCCATAGCCGCAGGTAAATGCTTGTCGTAATATAAAGTGCTCACGATACTTTCAGATTAGTAAGTAGCGTGCGTCACACATTAACATACATTTTGCTTCGAAAACATATAATATTACTTTCATACGCGAAAAAATCGAGGCAAAAGATATAGAAAAGCAAAATGTAAGCACCTATTTCTGCCGCCGTGAAAATGCGAATGGGTAAATATCTTTTATATCACTAGTCAATATTTTGTTACATTTTCATCAATATATTATTATTCAATAAGATATAACGACTAAATATAATAACGGTATCTTTTCAATGTTATATAAAAAGAGATAATGTTGCGTCTGAAAAAGTAATCAAAAAAAGCTATTACTAAAATCAGAATTTGACAGAGTAGCTTTGGAGCCTATCTTCTAATGCTGCGTTTATATGTTATAATTTAACGCTTAAGCCACTTATGAAAATAAGATATAGGATTTTTAATGATATTTAGGGGGCAAGCGAGCAGATGGGTTACCTGATGGAAAGTAACTGCCATCGCTCATGGATACTCGTGACATCCGAAGAGTCGTAAATGCATTGCCGACCTTAATGAGGGAATGGGAATAGGAATAAGGAATTAGGAAAAGGGAGTACAACTCTGTGGGATGAATCAAAGGGTCAATGGGAATAGGAATAAGGGATTAGGAAAAGGGAGCACTCCGGTCGAGTCGGCCCATTTGTGCTGAAGCATGGCTCTCCCACGATAATGAGCATCCGTTTTATGTACTTGATTTGTGAAAATGTCTCATTGGTAGAAGCCTCCACCCGGGTTTGAACCTGGTGTAGGTTCAAACCCGGGTGGAGGCTCTCAAGTAGGGTCGAAATAGAGGTCTTACCTACTAGGTACTAAATACTTTTTATAATGAAAAATTGTACGGTTCCCGAGCGATAGTCGAACTAACTTGCTTTTGCCAAATTCATGACTTTCTAAAACCACATGGAGTCTATGTTACTCTCCATCCTTTCAAGTTTAAACCAAATATCAAATCGATTGTTGCTTCGTTAGGGCGTGGAGAAAGGATAACACTCTCTTTCCCATTTATAACATTAGTTAAAGTATTGTACTGTCGGTTCATGGTTGAATATAGAAGAAACACTGCATAGAAAAGTGTGTTTCATTGAGATTATTAGTGAAAAAGATATAAATATAATTGAACATTCTGAATTGAAATCATATTTCGCTTTGTAGGTCTCAGAATACGAACAAAGCAAGATCACAAATAAGGCAAGATATTATAATAAGCACTGAACAACAAAGAACTCTTAAGCTGAAAGATACTTCAATAGGTCTTCAATCTTTAAGTATAACAAGTTGATGTCATTTGAATCTCAGCTAACCCATGGACAATAAGGAATAAAACGCTATAGAGATTTTTTATATTTAACTAGGTTTTGCCCGCTACGCCCGCGTGAAACATTATAAATTATCCTGTATTTACATTTTATTTATTTGTTATTACTTCTCGGCTTCTATTGGTCGTGGTGTGATGTTATGTACAGGCTATATGCCAGTTGCCTTGCTTGATAAATGGAATTACTAACACAAAAAAAGAACTTTTAATTCACTTTTCCGGCATGAACCTACTTTTTATCTTTTTTCGGAACTCTAAGTATTTCATAACAAAATTACAGCAAAATCTGTTCAACGGCTTGGGCATGGTATCGGGATTATAATATTACTAATGAAAGTATGCATTCTATGAATTTGATGTAAGGGAAGATGAAATGTTTCATTTTGTTTTGTAAATATAATGTAAGTAAATTATGTTTTTTATCGATATTCACAAAGTTAACCCTCGGTTGGTCGCAATATAGATATAGATTGAAAAATATATTTTTAAAGACCATAAAATAGTAAAATTTAAAAAAATCAACAAAACTTCAAACTTATATAAAAAATTAAATACTTCTTGTAACATTTTGTAACTGTAACAAATTATACTCTGCATATTACTTTCTTACTATCATTAAAGTGATAATCATTATCATTTTCGTCTAGATAAAAAATGTATGTTTTTGGAAATGTGCGACAAAGCTCCTTAAAAGTGATGTATGGCAGTCAGAACCAACACAAACATTTTTATCGATTTTGAATTAAAATACAATGAAAATCACATGTTAAATTCATTTCACCCTAAAAACTGTATGGAGATGTCAAATTAAATTTAATAACGCGGTCGGTCACCTGGAGTCGCTAGAGACCCCAGCGTGAATAAAGACATGTATAACATACAACATATGTACGCGAGCTCAGATTAGTTGCGATAATGTCGAAATACAATTCCTTTTAGGACGCTTCCAAAAGAACAGAGCTGCTACGATTAATGGAAATATACTTTTTTCATTTTTTTTTTTTACATTTTCGCAAACTCCGGGCTTTTAAAGACCCCACGCGGCCTAAAGAGGGTTAAATACTGGTTCATGATTCCGAATGTTTTTGTGTTTTTAAAAAGAAATGAATCAATGTTTCACTTATTCACAAATTTCAATAATAATTAACAAATGAAAGCGTTAAAAATCTCGAAAACTAGGCATACCTTGATACAGCTTTACGGTTTATCACATTATGATAATTTTCACAAGAATTTCAAGAAAAATAAAAAAATTTCATAGTCGCAATAACTTTTCGCAAAGTCCTAAATCTTACAGAAACATTTTAAGAATAAACAAAACAAGTATTATAATATAATATTTATCTACTTTCAACAAATTCTATCCTCTTGTGAATCATTATAAAATCGTAACAAAAAGTTCATGTTACTTTTGTAATGAAGTTTCAAGAGTTGTAATTTTGGAAATATAATATTACTTAAGGTCTCGGGAGGGTGAAAAATTAAATTTGTTTTCATTTTAACTATATAAGAATAAGTCGAGTTTTCCTTCCTGACCATATAACTCCAGAATGAACGAACCGATTTCCGTGAGGTTTGTAGTAAAAGAAATCAGAAAACATTTTAAGAGATTATATATCACGCGGACGGAGTCGCGGGCAACATTTAGTACTTTGTATTTGAAATTTCACTATCGTGAAATAAAGACAATTAAAAATATAGTATTATAAAACCTAAATAGTGTACCCACAGACGCGAAATTTACTTTCATGATAAAGCCTTAATTATGAATCGGCACCATCTAGGGCGTCATGCAAATCTATACTAAAAAATATTCGAATCGGTCCACTCATTTTGGAAGAGTTCAGTGTATGTACAATTGGGGAAATTAAAAGAGAGCCAGTTGATGGACCCACGTCATTTGGTAGGAATATGTCAATTCTACGTTAGTCATGATCCATCGGCAGAGTTTGACATAACCCGACCCAATTATTTAGATCTACGATATGTATCTCTTTTAACTTCTCTGATAGTACAATTGTATATAGAATGGTATCTAATATTGTGCTAAGGGATAATGGTAAACAAGAACCAGTGAAGGCAACGATATCAAAAAATGTATAACATTATTATATTGAGCATTCAACTAATTTATTTTCCTATTTAATAGAATGAATATTACTCATGATGTATTCAATCCGCAGTTTTAGGCATTTAGAAAATAACAACGTTTTTTTATAATTTAATTTACTCATAAATTTCTGAATTAATGACGATAAAAATATGAGGTTTATTAATTTTTAAATTATTATAACATAAAAAACTGAAGGATCACTTAACTCCTAAATTAAATGTACTTTAATGTACTTCCAGTAGTATTTCGAGACATGAAATTTGGCAAAACGGTTAACCAAGTTTATTAATAAGAACTATGAAATTATTGCCAACCTATTGTGAATTCATAAATAATCCTTGCTTATGTAATATCAAAATCTAAACTTAGGTATTAATTAATTATAACATTTATAGGTCTTAACATTTTGAAATGAATAAACACATTAATGCGGTAATTACACGTAATAACTATTTTTGTTGCTGAATAGAAACTGTAATTTTTGTTCAGCACCACCTCGTTAGCCATTGAAACATAAGATATTTTAATGAGTACCAGCGAACATTACGAGGGGCTTTTCAGCATTAACAGTTAACCAGAGCAGCGAGTAAAATCGCCTGGCGTTATCTTAACAGACCATTACACTCAAATGTTCAACGTCTACTCGTCGAATAAAACGAAATAATTTTAAGTACTCCCTAACCACTTGACACTTGTTACCTGGAATTTTTACTAAAAATTAACACTTCACTATCACAACGCTCAATATTATTTGATGAATATTAATTCCCTCAATATTATTTACTCGATTAATATTCGTAGCGGTCGGAGTATCCGCTACGCGCGCGTAGCACACGTCCTGCTTGCTACGACGTCGCGGTGCCACTGGCGTAGCTACAACCCTCTACGTAGTTTCTAGTAGCACAGATTTCGCTATTTAATAATAATGCGAATTGTGATCAATGGAATTAATAAAGAAATAAGATTGAACCAAACAATCTTGATGATATTTGAGAAATTTTGTCATATTTGAAGATGTTATATAAAAATAGATTTTTTTTATCATATTACCCACGAAAATGTTTCCACTGAAAAAAATTGAGAAGATAAACAAAATTCTATTACCATAAAGTTATCTTGTTTGATCATAAATCCGGATATGAGTCGATTACACTTATCTCCAGGGTAAATTTTGATGACACAATAAAAAGGATCAGTGATAATATCTTGCGATAAAATTCAAAAAGGGTTCAAAGAAGAAGTGTTATCATAAATTAATGATCCTTGTGAATTTTGTTCTTTGTAATACTTTTTGTCTATCAGAAATAAATTGAAAATTTATACGTGTTATTTTCATTAAAAATTAAATTCATTCTCGAAATCTGTGCCTAGGTACATCCCACAGTAATCATTGACTTTGTTGGAATTAAAATTTTTCAACAATTTTTGGACGTAAAGATGTTCAGGTAAATAAAATATAAATAATAGTTTTCACCTGCGGCGTCGCTCGCGATAACGATTATTTACCTATTATATCTCCTTGAGAGTGAAATATATCAACATAATGATTTATGATAATATCCATATTATGCATAATAATTTTCAGCATAATCCGTCCAGTGGTTTTGATTGTGCGTTGACCAATATGACACATATTCAACTTGGAGTTTTACGTATATAGATAAATTTAATATGAATAAAAAAAGTTCTATTACCAGACCTTAAAAAAGAAAGAATTCTTTCGTAATGAAATTTCCGGAAAAAAATAACGAAATGACTAGGTTTTTGAAACCTTTATAATATCATAATATTGTAATAATAATAATATCTATGGACGCTTAACTCACGTCAGTCTGGGCCCGTGGTAAGTACCCGAGGGACTTGTGTTACGGCTACCAGAAAATAGGTATAATAGTCAATACAGGTTACGATATATACGATACACATATTTAAGATTTTGAATATATGATACACACATTTATTACACATCCAAGACCCAGGAACGTTGAAAAACTTTTGATCCTCGCGAGTTTTTTCATACCCGCGATCCCCGGCTTAAGCCACCACCTCACTTATCAATTGAGCCACAGAAGTCGTCGAATCCCTCTGTCATCGATATGTAATTAGTGCATTTGAGTCACGCTCACTGCTTTAATTGCAAACAGATAATAATATTATAACGTAAAATGGTTGAATTATAATGATCTACAGGCCTAAAAAGGTCATAATAGCAATATTGCAAAAGAAGTGCCCTGTAATTTGTTTTAGTGCATTTTATGAAGAAATCTAATAGTTTTGATGATATAGTTTATAGGGGTTACCCTTTAATATAGATGCTAATGTTGCTAGATGGCTAGGATGACGAATGCTGGATGTTAGGATGCTGGTTGCTGGTTGCTGCTGATATGCTTGCTGATAGTGATGATGGAGATTAAATAACACCCAGCTGATGCTTGATAATAATGTGTAAAATTAAACTGCTGCTTCAATTTTAATACAGAAGTTACTTTCTGTTAATGTAAGGATTTAAGACTATCCTAGTAAATCTAGATAGCGTATGGTCATTAACAACATGGCCAAAGTGCTTACAATTTACATCTAATTAACATAATCCGAGTTAACAACATGTCATTAGGTAGATGGATGTGCTTATAGTCAATTGAGTCTAACTACTAGATTACTTATCTAATCAAGAATATGAATACTAGTAAAATTAATTAGGTTAAAGTCTGCAATTTTTTTTTTAATGTTTAATACTTTTGGTTGGCATTCATAATAAAAAAAAAAACCTTTCTCGCGAATGATGAATTCAAATTCAAATTATTCACAGAATGTTATTTATATGTTATGCAGGGTAGTTAAATAATTGAGTTCTTACATTCCACCAAGTTAAAGCATGATGGGTGAAGTTCTGAATATTTTGTATCGCTTTTATATATTACACGACATAGGAAATTAATGTCATGTACTTATGTTATATCATAGTTTTAAAGATCATAAAGTCGACAATTAAAAGGAGAATTCATTATACGGTTTAGTTACAGCTAGTCAAAATCAGAAATCTATTTAGGGTGTCGGTAAGTTTAACATCATTCAAAATCATTTAATGCTTATGATAAATATCACAGTAAAATAAAATAATAATTTCTAATAAAATAGTAGTAGAAATTTCAATGTCGCAAATCCTAAAATGATGAATTACTATTATCGACAATTTTACTGCTTACGTCTATACGTTATTAATTAAACTTAGAAAGTTTTACAATAAAGTTATTAGGCGAATGCTAAATACCTTGTTTCAAGTTTACACTAACTGTTTACAATGTAATGCAGTAAAGGCTCAATACAAACACTTGACGTACAAATTCCGATGATGTATCACGGCATTAAGGAAGATAGCGGGCAATAGTCGATTTGGCTAAACAGGTTAGCGATGGCCCTTAAATCAATAGGTCTTTGTGCAGGTGGAGAGGTCTGCTTGATTTAATATAATGGCCGTGCGCGCACATTGGACGATCAATTGGTCATCAATTGTTGGGTTAATTTGCAGTAAACGCACTAATCTGCTGTACCTAGTGACGTCCAGATGTGAACATAAACTTGGGCTTACCTTAACATGGTTGGAAAATTGTGTATGTGTGTTTCCATGCTGTTACGGACCATCCATAAAGTACGAGTACGTCGCACAAATTTAATGGTTTTTAGACAATTCCCCGAGGTGGTCAGATTTCAGATTGTGACGTTCAAAAATTTGCAATTTTACGCCTAAAAATTAAAATCACATCAATATTTCAAATTTTAAGATTAAATTTTAAAAATTTGAAATGTGATGTCACAAATTTCAGATTTGTCACATCCCCTCACCTCTATGTCACACTTCGACGACCACATCCCCCTTGGGGAGGGGGAAGTGGTCGTCGAAGTCTTTACGTGACGTACTTGATGTATGGTCCCTTATATATTGTTAGTGTTTTTAAAAGAAGTTTTATTATTTCAATTTAGAGTACCAATTATTAGAAACTATAGTTGGGACAAACCAAATTCAAGTCCTCCGCTTTTTTTTAAATTATAACTGCAAGTGCAGTCCATCTGAGACAATTTCGCGAGAACGGAATCCACGACGACGCTAACGAAGAACCTTCTATCGTACTTTGTAATTCGTTAACACCTCGCTTTACAAACCAGGTGATAAAATGCAAAACATTTAACACTTTAATTGATGCCTCAACAATTAGTCGGTGCGTTCTTCCAATTGATTATCTGTAATTGAGTCGGGTGCGAATTGTCGGCCATATCTCAAGACGACGGGCCATCCATAAGGCGGCTTACGTCGTGAATTAAGTCCGCAGTTAGGCCATTCCGGTCTGCCGTATGTCTGTCATTATGTACATATTGACTGTACAATTACTACAGCTGTATGTGCACGTAATTGAACCAATCCTCGTCCTTTCAACTCAATTATGAACCAAAAAGAAAACATAATAGAACATCTAAAACTAGATGAAGCCCGCAACTCCATTGGAACCGAACATTTTTTCGGGATAAAAGTATCACTGTCCCTGTATGTATTTCCATTCCAAATTTCGACAAAATCGGTTTAGTGGTTTAAGCTTGAAGAAGTACACAGACACAGAGAGACAGTCACAATTTCGCATTTATATTTGAGAGAAAATATTATATATCATTCACAAATTATTTTGAAATTAGACATCCTCTAAAACTGCTTATCGGATTGAAAACGCTCAGAGGAGCCGTATAAGCCTCAATTCCATTGCATCCTCGCCAAAATGAGGCTGAAACAGTGGAAACAATACGCTAATACGCTCTAAACACGGATCTCACCTGACTAACTGCCTCGAACCGGTTTTAACTGCCTCAAACCGGTTCTATGCGGTCCCAGGCAGTTCTAACCGCCGGAGACTGGCGGTATCCGCTGTGATCCAGTTTGCAGCAAACTTGTGCGAGCTAGGTTACGTGTTTTCGTCACGTGCCTAATCTGTTAACGAATAAAGCTAATTTCACACTCGGATAGAATGTTTAAGTAATTATTATTTTTTAACAAAAAATTTAAACCGACTTCCAAAGGAAAAAACTAAAATAGTACAAAAGAAACTAAA
>JAOTAV010000027.1:3257025-3280142 GCA_026546445.1 Cyclargus thomasi | reverse complement strand
TACAGGTACCAGACAACGGAAATATATTTAATACTTTTATACTATACACATATTTAAGATTTTTATTATACGATACATATATTTAATACACATCCAAGACCTAGGAACATTGAAAAACTTTTTTCTCCATCGGCGGGATTCGAACCCGCGACCCCCGGCGTAAGCTACCAACGCACTTACCAACTGAGCCACAGAGGTCGTCGAGTATGTGTAGCGACTACGTAAATTTTACCAAGACAAAAGTTTCCAGCGCCTCTAGCGGTGAATCGCGGAACTAAAATTGCCATACTTTAGTACGTAGTCGCTATCGAGTAACTATGGCTTCAAACTCATGGTAGAGATACAGATCTTATTCGCAACTAATAAAGGACTCGTCCGTCTGTCATCCCACGGCCGGTCCTGTGATGGTCGTGCGTGACCGGGGAGCTGATCCGAATGCCCACCGTAAATCAGCCGCTGACCAGCCACGCAGACCCTGAGGATTTCGTTGTGTAGAATTGAAATCTGGAAAAGCTCTTGTTTAGAATGGAAAAAGAAGGACATAAACTTAGTGTCCAAAAACAGAAAACCCGACTGCAGGAATCATTGCAATTCAAACATCAAGTTTTGTATATTTCTAGAATGGCTTTTTGCAGCCCTTCATTTTGATACACTACTCGACCTAAATGAGCGGAAAAAATTTCATGGAACTTCACAATTTTGAATTCGAAACCCGATATTTTGATTTTTTGTACCCAGTGTCACTTGCGCTATCTAGCGATAACTCATAAGTTAAAATCCATCAAGCCGTTTAAGCTGCAGAGCATACCAAACAATCATACATACATGCATACTCTTGAATAACCTTTCTGACTCAGTCGGGCTAAAATTCACCGTTACTGTTAGATTTCACCTGACAAATCTGTATAGGAAAATGTAAATTAAAGTCATTATTAAAAATGTAAAGTGTATGGTTGTCTTAATGCTATTTTTTGTATTGGTACAATTTATAATTAGCATAATTTTAAATTCTTTATTTTTAAATCTACAATGTAATGTAGATCGGGGGCTTATGTCAATCAAATCAAAATCTGAAAGACATGAAGTTAGCACGAAATGCGGCCGCTAGACCAAAATGACTGGACACATGTAAACGTGTGTCCGCGGGTCAAGTTAAACTGGCGACGTCATTACTGTTATGACGTCATAAACAAGAGGCTCCGATATTGAGCCGATATTAAAATGATTTTGTTTCGTATTGCGTCTCCGAAATTGGATAGTGATGTAGCACGTCTACGTGGCTACGACGCTTTGTAGCTACGATCTACGTGGCTACGGCGCTACGTAGCTACGGTCTACGTGGCAAAGGCGCTTTTGTTGATATGGACTACGTGGCTAGGACGTTTCGTAGCTACGCTCAGTACGGTGCTATGGAGATTCTTGAATTTTATAATTAATTTTAGTAATATAGCTTGATAAATAATTGTAATTAATTTTATAACAATAAACACAATACTTTTGGTACATATTAGTAACTGAAATCTTGGTACCATTGTAAAAAAATATTTAGTTTCATTTATGATTTACTAACTGCTCCCTGGAAAGATATGATTTTTTTTTGAAAATTACTTTTTTTTACACTCTACGTTTTCTTTATTTTTCTTGGAATCAGTATTTTAACTCCTTATAATTGTAACAAGCAAGTTTCATACAAACTTTCACTCCCTAAAAACAATCCTTAGGGGTCGAATTTTATTAAATTCCGTCTTAACGAATACATTCGTTCTGAAGAAAACACGCGCGCAAAATTTGATATATATCTCTCATAGTTCTTGTAGTTTCTGAGACTTTGCAATGAGTGAGTTAGTGAGTGAGAGACTGTTCATATTTATAATCATATTATTATTTACCAGTAATTAATATACGCAGAATACTGTTTCTGCAGACAGAAATGCGTGGAAAAATTCTAAGAGTGGACAAGAAAGAGTTTTTGTATTTAGTCATACTACGTTCAAAAGCAAAAATATATTTTTTCAAAAAAAAAAATATACACTAATCGAAAAGCCGACACCGAAATATAAAACGATCGAACGTCGAAATTCCATCGTCGCATATTGGCTGACGCGATGTTTATTTCGGCGGGGAACTTAGTCAAATAACCAATTTGAATGCATACTTGTCCGTCACCGATATCGAGAGGTGAGGAGCGCTTATACCCCGACCAGTGTAGCCTGAGCTCCGGCCTTCCACAGTAGCGACGGCTCGCATCACGCGGCCCGGCTCACGAGACCTGGCCGCCGATTCCAACGACCTAACTTGTCACATACGCGATTAACTCTGATTGTGATGTAGGCTCACAGGATAACTGTTGATTTGATTTTATGTTACGCCAAAACGTCTGTTTGCGCGTTTATAGCTTATAAACTCTCGTTCGAACTGTACCGCCCGCATTGGCTGCTAACGATTATGATTTTGTTGATCGCTTTCGAAGCTACGGTTTAGACGTTTTGAATGTTAGATTTCGTGCGTGTTTCGTTTCGTTATACGTGCACATAGACTTGTAAATATTTTAAAGGATTATTTTTGAAAAAGATTGTTTTCTACGTTCCCGTGTATTTTGCGGTAAACTTAGGAGATTGTATTTTTCTTGTGTTTCTTGTTTTTCCAAAATAATTACAAGACACGACCGAAATTTAATGAATTTCAAACAAGCACCTAATTCCGTCGGATCTTGCGAATTTTTTCCATGCTCAGACCGAATGATAAAATATTCAGCGGCGGTAAACGCGCACGCTAAAAGGATGTTCTAATGAAAAGTCTTTTAAAGTTTCAAATACGTATGCAAACGTAGCGCCCTCAAACGTGCTATAAATAAGGGGGGCACAACAAAAACTCAGCATCACCTCGCGTCACCCTGCTCAGATTTCATTACCATAAAGAACTGGAGGCCTTAAAACCCCCCGGCAGTAAGGTGACGGACTGCGACCAGCATAGGGAGACCCCCGGTGCCGGAGCGGGCAACCCCTTCGTTCTCTGTCAGCGGGGGGGTTCGCGAGGGGGGAAGATGCCAGGCTAGACGGGCCACGGCTCCCCGAGCGGCGGGCCCGCGTCGAAATGTGCCGTAAATCGTCATAAAACTGTCTGGATCCATGATGTGACGCTGCCCGGGGGTAATTAAAGGACAATTTATAGTTTCACCCGGAGCTAGGGGGGTGGGGGCCCCCACATCCGTCGAAACGTTTGTTTAGTTTTTCTTTCTTAATGTATTTGAGTTTTTATCTAATTTATGTCGTTGCCATGTATCATCGCTGAAATTCTGCAATTCTTCGAAGCTTAGAATTTTTAACTGGGACGTTAAATTTTTTCTGTATATTTTCACTTCCCATTTGCTAAGTTGAGTTCGCGAACGAGCGAATAGCACAAGTCTAGCAGACCACCAGACCAGACTAACATATCGTAAATTTAATTTGGAGTTAATGTCTGCCTGAATTAAATTATATTATAACATGTTTAATGATCTCCTAGTAAGTTCTGCTTAATTAAAAAAACGTTCTGTGCTTATGGAAAACGACTACCACAAACGAGGAGATTCTGTGCTTGGCTGTATATGTTTTTGTTGCCTTACTTTTCAGGGTGTATTTGACGATTTTTAAGAAGCAATTTAATTTTATGCAATAATTATAACTTAACTCTTAGGCTGGGGTGTCGATACAAAATGAAACATGTAGCCTAATTTGTGTCACAAGGATCGAGAAGCCATCCATTAAAACAATATAATTATTTTATCAAAAAATAAATTAATCATAATAAATAGACAAAGCTTTATTGATTCCATAAAAACATTACATTTAAATTTATATTAACTATTATTCACTGATTATTTTAAACATAACAATACAAATACAATTCAACTAATTCAATCTTACATATATTTTAATAGGTAACGATATATTATTATTGTTCAATTCTTTTTTCTATATTTCTATGAACCCCCTGAGGCTTAAAGCCTTCTCCAATGTACTCGTAAACCACTTATCTCTTTGGCTGTATTCGATCACAACCCTTATTTGATCAAAAGACATTTAAAGGTCAATCACACCGCAGCGTGACGCCACGACACGCGTACATTTTAAAATTTATACTGAACTAGCGAACCCGACGGGCTTTGTGCTGCCGGTTTTGGTATGTGATCAGTTTACCATTCTCAAATACCCTGAAATATGACCAAAAAAGTCCAGTCCCTTAGGAGTAGCAAACAAATGCACACACTGCGAAAAACTTCTCGCAAGTGAAATTAAAATTTGCCAGTTTCATAAACGATTCAAGACATAAGTGGAAGAAGCGGACAACTAAAATTTTGCAACCTTCGAGTAACTTACCTATTTTATTATCTAGTTTATCTAGCTGCACATGAAACCCACATTATTTTAATTTCAGATGATTTTTCGAGTCCAAAAGCGTCCATTATCGCAAAAATCTGGGAGTTTTAAAAACATTAGTTATCTGCATCTTCCACTTATATCTTCAATTATGTAATGCGTCTACTCATATCGCAGCGTACAGTTGCGGTGTGACCCTTATCCCCACGGTAGACGAGGCAATGTCACAGGACGGCGAGATTTCTTTTGAACCGTCTTGGGTAGTTGCTGGCTTGCCAGTGAATTTACTTTGACTAGCTTAGAAATAAAGCTAGTTCTACACAACGTCAGAGCAGCTCACCGACACCTCTAGCTATCCTGGCTTGAAAAATTGACTTCGTTTTAGAGCGTCCGTAGCCCAGTGGGTAAGACCTGTGGTTCGCACTCGAGAGGGTGCAGGTTCAAACCCTGTTGAAGGTACCAATGAGACATTTTACGATCTTAAGTACATCATACGGACACTCAGTGCCTTGGGAGAGCCATGCTTTTTTGAGCCATGAAAACTGGCGTAAAACGGCATGTTATGTTCGTTGTTTCGTTGAGTGAGTGAGTTTACTATACTTCCCTAATCCCCTTTCTCTATTTCCATTCCCTTATTCCTAATAAAGACCGGAAACGAACTTGCGACTCTTCAGATGTCATGATTGTCTATGGGCGACGGCAGTTGCTTTCCATCAGGTAACCCGTCTGCTCGTTTGTCCCCGAAATATCATAAAAAAAAACACCATGCCAGCTTTATTATAGTCCTCTCTGCCGATGTGGTATTGATCTAGCGATCGATTAATGCCTAATAACAATTCGACATAATTACTCGCTAACACTACGTTGTTGGAAGATTTTCGTGTTGTTAATAAAGTGTTTCCTCCCAGGGTGATACTGTCACGATTCGCCAAAAACTTCAGCTTCGAAAAATCGTGTATCCCCGTGCATTACTCAGTAAACATTTGCTTGTACAAGTTGAGTGATATAACGCTAGTTTAATCTTTTGATCTATACCATTGTTTTGATTGCAGTGTAGTCTGTAAGTCATAACCGTCGTTATTATCATACAAATGGGAGATTACTGTTGTACGGGAGTTTATGTGAAGTTGCGATATTTGTTTTATTGACTCACTTAAGTTCGCTATAATATTTTAGGGTGAATTTTCAATTGGGCTGGCTAAATATTAGTCCCGTGATAAAAGTCAGCTTGCTTGCCAGGCTGCTTCTGCATAATATTGAAAGTCTTACAATTATTATGTAACTTTGTTTTTTCTTTTTTATTTTATAATCAAGTTACATTATAATATATACATATTTTTATTAATTACTTATGTATTTAAAACAATTATTAAAACAATTTAACACGTATTATTGTTATTCATTTTTTGGACCCGTGCGAGTTTCTTACGCCGGTTCTTCCCGCCGGGTTAGTTCCCGAACCGGTAGTAGGCATCGTAGTCTCGACGTTCAGAAATTACACTTTACTTATTTTGAATAAAAAGATTTTGATTTTTGATTTTAATAAATATAAATGACCACTATTAGAATGTCCTTACGTTTCCTTTTTTTTTTCATAATTTAATTATCAAAAGAGATGTGAACGTTCAAAAACCTGAAAAAATTACCAGATTTTTTGCTGCGTTCATCATTACATCCAGAAAAGAAATATCTCTATCGCGCTCTGGGGCCTCCCTGGCTGTTTAGAGACAATAATAGATATTACAAATACCTATTACTCATTTATCTAGCCGCTGGAGTATCCTCTTAAGAGCATGACCGAAAGAGTTTTGAGATGCTGTTCTCGTTAACAAACGTCGCCTTATTAATTAAAACAGCATTTCAAAATTCTTTTTATCATGCTCTTAGTATTGGGCGTTGGCCTTAGATTTCAAAGGATGTTTCGAAGTCAATTTTGATAAATCCAGTATTCGTTGGGTGCTTTAAAATACGGCGGACAAAAAGTAGTGATTTGAGATGTCGAATGGCTACCTATCATTTAAAAAACTGTGACAATCTGTATACCGCCGACCGACGAGGTTTCCTTTTTAGTATGCGTGCGCGAGTATTATGCATTGAGTTTCGAATGAAACAGAACAATACAAAAATCTAAATGCTATCGCTTTTTTCTTCTACGTATATGAAGACATACGCGGAAGAAACTGATAAGTAACAATTTAAAGACTACCGTTTTTTGTATAAATTGAGTTTTTTTAAACAGAAAATGATTCCAAATCAAAAAAAAGAAGATTTGTATATTGATAAATTGGCTAGATTATGAAGTAGGTAGTTATATTATTGGTAAACATTTTTAGAGAAAAACGAATAATTGCTTCGACGTTTTAAAATGTTAGTTATCTGATTCATCCACTTATGTCTTCATATATAATATTATATGTATAGATAATATATGCAACGCTTAGTTCATCATAACGTGTAGTTTATAATCAAAACGCACATACCTTCATCAGAACAAAAATATAATTGTACAAAATCTATTCAAAAATATTTTTTCACGTATCACCACTCATTCCTCGTCTACTTATGAAGTTTTCTTCAATAACTGTCTAAAGTAATATGTGGAAGGGTTGAAACGGGTCCATATCTCAATAGAGCACGACGGCCGATAAATTCATAAAACCATTAAAAACTAACAGAGCACGTCAAATGAGGGCAATTCGCTGTGGGGTGACCAGCTCTTAGGGTACATATACGGACTTTTTTTTTTAATATAAAATAAGAGGGCAAACGAACAAACTGGTAACCCGCCGCGCTGTCTCTCTCAACTCGTATGCTTTTTTTAAGGCCAGTCATATCGGACCATCCATTAAGAATAAAATTCAGAATACTCTTCTCTTCCCTTCTCTTTTTTCTCTCCCCTCATTGATCCTGCGCATGATCTCTCGCTCGTCGGTCATCCGTCCCACTGGGCTGTGAGAGTAAAGGAAGAGCTTGTTTTTGTGTACTGCGCACACACTTGGACACTATAAAATTACTCCGGCGTAACAGGCCTGCTTTCAATGAATCTGGCCACCGTCATCGAAATAGGTTTCGTTTTCTGCAACCAAAATGCATCCTAGACACCCCATCTCCATGGACACCCCAAAATCCGGGTACGATTACTCGATTACTCATTGATCTCATAACTTCAGCGATAATATTCGACACGCGTTATCCCCCCCCCCCCTGAACCCCCTGGCACCCCCCAGCACCCCTCCCGCCGCGACCAACTTGCGCGATTACAATAAATTCAAGTGCTACACCAGCCGGAGATGATTTATACAACAATCGGACCAGATATTACCAGTTGGAGGCAGATTATACCAGTTGGAGGTGGATTCTACCAGTTACAGCCGGATTAGAGGCCATCCATAAAGTACGTGACACAAATTTCTTTTCGACCCCTCACGGTGGTCACTTTTATGATCCCTTTCCCTCGACCCTTTCTATGTGACGTTAAAACTTTAAAATTTTATATTTAAAACTTGAAACCATCTCAGTTTTTGAATCTCGCGATAAATACTTTTATAGAGAACAATAGGATGCCCAAGTGTTACACAAACATCGCAAAGATTTCTTAAAAACTCAGAATATCATTATACTTGAGTATAACATTGAGACAGTGAATTGGCGTTGAAACATTGTAAGCAAAATCTGCCTTCAAACTGTTATGCAGTTTGGCAGATGCAAAATTAATTATTATGTATTTGGTTCTCGGATAAACACTTTTTTCATTTTCATTTAATTTCGCAATGTCACAAAACTTAGGACCCTCCAGCCCTTGGTACCTCTAATCACACATCATCGACATACCAATATGTCACGTACTTTATGGATGATCCCTTAACCAGTTTAAGGCGGATATTGTGAGTTTGATGGGACTCTGGGGAGGATTTTAAGTCGAGGACTTTAATTATATCCTTGTTATTGGCGAAGTGGCCTCGAGAATCGTCCTCCTTGTCTTATTCCATGAAATTATTCATAACTTATACTTTCTAAATAAAACGAGCTATTTAAAGCCCTTCATTTTAATACCCTACTCGACCTAAACGGGCGGAAAAAAGATTTTGGAACCTCACAATTTGGACTTCAATATCCGCCATTTTGATTTTTTATTTTTTTTAATGTACCCAATGTCACTTGCGCTATTAAGACGAATCTAACGACATCTCATACGAAAATACATTAAGCGGTTTAGGCTGCAGAGCGTGTCAAACAATTATACATACATATATACTCTCGAAAAACACGAAACCTTTCTTCTGGCGCAGTCGGGCAAATAGGGATTATGTACAGGGTGTCACAAAGTGATAATAGCTAAGGTATGTGTCCCATTCATAGAGGTCGCTGCAATCGTAGCAAGAATTCGCGAAAAGAATTTTTCTTTGGTATTTGTATGGGCAAAGCCCCTGCGTCGTGAGCTTGTCTATACAAAATTCTGAAAAAAAACTCTATCTGCGCTACTACGATTACAGTTAATTCTGTACAGAGGGCTTATAACTCTCTTTTGACAACCTCTATAGCTCCGTTGGTAAGAGCGTTGGTTGATTAAGCCGGGGGTTGCGAGTTCGGATCCCGGCAACGGAGCAAAAAGCGTATCATATCATAGAAACCTTAAACATGTGTATAGTATAAAAGTGTTAAATATATTTTCGTCGTCTGTTACCCGTTACACAATTCCCTCGGGTACTTAGCACGGGGCCAGACTAACGTGGTGTGAATCTATAGATATTAATATTATTATTATCTTAGTATTATCACTTACACACACACACTAAAAGAAAGTCGTGTTAGTTACACCACTTATAACTCAAGAACGGCAGAACAGATTTGGCTGAAAATTGGTAGGGAGGTAGCTTAGAGCGAGGAGACGGACATAGGATACTTTTTATCCCGTTCGACAGCCTTCGATTTTTCAATAAAAAAAAAACACAGTCTGCTTATTTATTGCCATTAAGGCGGAACAAAGTACGCCGGGTCAGCTAGTATTATAATAAATGCGAAAGTGTCTGTCTATCATCTTTTCACGTCCAAACCCCTAAACCGATTTTGCTGAAATTTGGTATGGAGATACTTCGAGTTCCGGTATAAAAAGCATACGACAAAAGATTAAAACACCTCTTGAGCCGTGGTGTCTACACCGATTTAGTTTAGATTTTAATCTGCACTTAACTGTAACTTATATTTATTTTCCTCAAGTTGTACAATTCCAGTAAAAGATTGAGGTCATTTTTCGTTGATCCGACCTTACTTAGATCTCCAAATGCACGTACAAAAACTAGTTTGCCTGAGGGAAAATAGTGTAAAATGCAGGTAAATGCTTGTTGAGGTTAAAGTAGTAACTTTAAAATTTGTAGAGCCGTGTTCGGTTAGAAGATTGTTCGAATAATCGACGCTCCTCTAGTCGTCACAGTATGCGCTTAGCTAACAAGTAATACATCGTTTGTAAGCTGTTCCACCCCGTATAAACGAAGCCATATAACAGCTGTAAGGCGCCTTAATAGTTAATACTTGATCGCTTGTAAATATTAGCACGAGTTGAAATCAATATTATTTATTACTATGTGTTAGAGGCGCCAAAATCAATAAAATTCTCCGGGAAATAAAGTATTGTATGTCCTTACCCGGCATTCGGAGTATCCCGGTTAAGAAATATCAGCCATTTTAGCCGTGAAGTGGTAGCGGACAGACAGACAGGCAAACATCATTATTAATACATTTATAATTGCATGGATTAAACACCAGGTGAGAAAGCTACTAAAATCTATGACACCGCGTTGATTTCACATATTTTCCTTCTTTTCTCTTCAACGAATTTAAAAACATGGAAATCGGTTCGTGCGTTCCGGTCAGTTGTAGCGTCAGGAAGGAAAACCCGATTTACTATTATAGATTATACATAGATTTGTTAATTTTGATTTTCTGGTTCCAAGGGCGAGTGAGTCAGTCAGAACGGAGCCTGGTATCAGGTGCCCGATTCTCAACGGCGCATTCAAATATTCGCTCGCACTCGACCGAATGTTGTCGTCCTACTCTATCAGCCTCGTTTCACGTTTGAAAGAGTAGGATGCGGCATTCCGATTCGTTCGTTTCAGACCCGAAACGATTTCGGAATCGGGGCTGGTCATTACATTGAAATTCAACAATCAGCGGTAGCTATTATCAATTTAACAAAGGTTTCATAGTTTCATTGTGTGTTCATTATAAATTATGCGGTTCAACGGCCGACTGACGAGCGAATACCGCTTGCGACACTGCAGCGAAACAGTGTCATACGGTTAGGGTTACCAGATGAAGAAATCAAAAGTCCGGAGAATAGGCCTGTTTTCCATTAAGAAAAAAAAATCCTGAGACTTTCTTGCAGGTTATTTTTTTTTTAACAAACCATGTGAAATACACATTATTATATTTGACGACCACGCCGCTCACGCCGGGGGTCGCGATTTCGGATCCCGCCGACGGAACAAAAAGTTTTTCAATGTTCCTGGGTCATGGATGTATATTATGTGTATTATATAATAGAAATCTTAAATATGTGTATATAGTATAAATGTATCAAATATATATTTCTGTAACGCAAGTCCTTCGGGTACTTAGCAAGAGGCCAGATTGACGTGGTGTGAAGCGTCCATAGATATTACTATTATTATTTTTGTTTTACAATTTGTTTTCAATCTAAACAACCTGAGATCTGCCAAGTCCGGCTGCAAGCCTGAGATAAGGTAAAAAGTCCTGAGATCTGAGGGCAAATTCTGAGATATGGTAATTGGTAACCCTACATACATTGTACTCGGATGCGTCCTTGAAATCGAGTAATCCTCCTATTGCCGGGACGAAACGAGCTAACGGATTACCCGATGAAAAGCAAACACCGTCACCCATAAACGCAACACCAGAATTGAAGAGTCGCAGGCGCGTTGCCGACCTTTTAAGAGGGAATACGCTCTCTTCTTAAAGGGGCTAAAAATCCGGAATAAAATGCACATAAAATAAATATAAGCCTCGCACGCGTTTAAGTCTTTTCAACCGATGTGATATTCTACGTAGCATTTTAACTGTTGCTGAAAGTTTGTCTGTCCGAAATGCGTGGTTCATAATATAAATTGACACAGGTGAGTGTGGAGTACAATCAGTATTTTTAAAGGTATTATTAGTTATTTGAAAACAGTGTGCTAAATTATTGTGCAGATATGATTTTAATAAAGTATATCCGGACCCTTACGACCTGCAAACCTTCAGAAAGAGAACGTATTCCCTATTAAGAGGTTGACAACGCACCGCGAGTCTTATGGTATTGCGAAAGCGATGGTGGTTGCTTTCCATCAGGTAACCCGTTTGAGCGTTTGCCACTGTATTTTATAAAAAAATTAAATCTCATTCAACATTCTGTTTATAATATTGTGTGGAGCGCGTCGAATCTCGTGTATTGAATTATCTTGTACTAAATCTCCGTCCCACTTAGCTCTTGCGAAGCCTTCGTACGAACTTGTCTAAAGCCTAGTTTCAATTTGAAACAAGAATCTGGCAGAAATTTCAAGTTTTATTTAGAGGTTTGTGTCATTAAAAGGCACACAGTGTCACAATGGCTTCGCTGGTGCTCTTTGTAGCTTGAAAAAATAAAATGCATTTAACCTGAAAAGTATGTAGGGATGTTTTGAAAATCTCGGGGTCGCGGGTTCGAATTCCGCCGACGGAACAAAAAGTTTTCCAATGTTCCTGGGTCATGGACGTTTATTAAGTATGCGTATTGTATTAAAGATAGTCTATAGATATTACATGCCCAGGATACACGAGTCCAGTCTTTCGAGCCGTGATACCAACGCTAAATTACAATCGAATAGAAAGTAAACAAGAGTCGTGTAACTCTACCCCCGTCGCTCGTGTCAGCTAATCGTCAAAGCCTACGTCGATAATCCAATACAAATTAGATTAACGTAACCTTTGCCGATGATATCAAAGGAGAACGTATGTTACGGTCCTTTGATGCGTGTTACACGTTACCACGGCACGTAATCTTATTTTGTTGTTTAACTACAGGTGTGTGTCGCACTGGGCTTCACGTACTGAAAATGACGCCAATTTATTTTATGAATATAAAAAAAAAAAATTTGCTTAATTTGTTATGTAAATTCGTCGACAACTTATCGAGATTTTTGCTTGATCATTCACTGATAATTATTATATGTGCAGAAAGTTTAATATTTATTAGTATAGGTTAGAATATTTTTGCAATAGTTTTTGGAAATAATACAGAAGTTATATACAAATATATTACACTTTATATCCAAAAATTACTGCAATAATACTCTACATTACATATTTAGCATTAAAGTCCTCCGCTGTCTAGATTCTAAGGTCCTTTGCCCTTTAGGCCTCTAGATACAACTCTATAAATCCTTTGTTAAATAAGATCTATAACCGGTTTGTTAATTAACAAGTTTCATGTTTAATTAGAATATCAAGTACGTATATTAAGCGAGTTATTAGCACGATTAATAAAGTTTATAATGTGTTATCTGTATTGTAACTCTTACTGCCTAGAGTATTTTGATTGGGGTTAATTCACGACCTTAATGTCGCCGGAACCGTTAATTTTGCCATCATAAATGTGTATTATCCGTGCATCAGCCCTCAACAAAACCGACATTATACAAATATGTCAATACATATATTGATAAATCTAGAAAACTTGGAGGTGTTAACGAGTGGTGTCTGATGATTATGATGAGGTGTTCGCGGAAGTGTTGGCCGGAGTTCGTGTCACGCACGGTCCTCTAGCCTCGACTACGTGTTACAATATTAAACACGAGCGTACATAGAGAATACGCATATACGTGGGCAGCTTAATGCTTTATTACTACGATTGTCTTATGAATTCCACATATAATACTTCACCCGAATAAGACAAGGGGAATGTATGTTTATATGTAAGTGACGTCACAGTAGAAAAATGCAGTGGCGAAGTGCAGGGCCGGGCGGGCGGGCGCTGCGCACGCGCATCGTAACAGTATCACCTCGATTGTTTACCCCCCGCGACCGCCGGCGCGCGACGTTGCCGCTCTAACGCTAGCCTCCTCTCACTTTCGCGTGCTCCGTCCCCCTCGCACGCTCGCTATCCCGCTTCCACGATTAGCGGTGTTGTGCTTTTTCGGACGTGCAATTTTTTTCCCGCTCCCATTTTACTATTGTAGGGCATTAATGATATAATTAACGTTTCATTAGCTTTGAACGATTACTTTAATAAGACGATGGATTTATTAGTTGGTCGAATCGAACGATGCTCAACGCTTAGTATGTAGGTCGCGGCGGTGTTTACTTTTAGAATATTCTAATTGAACAAAGTAATTTATAATACGTATTATCTTGATGAGTTGTCTTCATTTCGATCTCTTTGTTTTCGAACTTTGTATTAACAAAAACCTTTGTCGTTAATATATTTTGGTTCTAACTTGCTGTTAAAGGTCAGACGAAACTGGAGTAATTTAAAATAAACGGTCCATAGGGAATAAGCTTTAAATAAATTGATGCAATCCATCGATTACATTAAAGCACATGTTCATATTAACTTTAGAGCGCACATCGTTCATTCACGATTATTGTACGCTGGTTTAATTCATTCATAAAATAATTTATCTACCACCATTGTTTATGAATGATTAATGATTACTTTCTGATTAGGTCCTAGAATCTAGACGCAAAGAACATAGAAATTTGTTTAAAAAAAACCATTCACTTAAAATTGTACACGTCTTTCAGTCCCACGCTAAAATTTGGCTAAGCGATGTCGCGCTGTAAATAAGTGTAAGGGCATATTCCTTATTTCCTGATAAGTGCTGTTTAGGCTATCCACAACACATCTGGCACATGAAGCTTGGAGAATCTGTGAAACAAGTTGTGGAGTCTATCCGAAGCAAATCCGAACAAAGTAAGAGTTAAAAAAATACCAAAATTAACTCTTGCCTTGTTTAGTCCTTGTTTATTAACTGCCACTTATACGCTCGACCACTTACATGCTTCAGTAACAGATTGAAATGTTTAATAATCTCATAACTATTAAAAAAACCTTGTATCATTACGTACTTTACAGGCAGGTATATAAACTGTTGTACCAGGAATGAGTTGATCGAGTCCCGAGAAACGTTCCCAAAGCTCTGTCTTTTCGTTGTCATTGGGGCGTTATGTCCGGGTGGCTGGGTCCTTCCGGGTTTATATCCCAATAACTGCAAATGTTCCCGCCAAACTTCCTTTTTGTTGACCCGGATGCTTTTTGGCGAATCGTCTCGTACAAACGATTTTAGTTTGCGAACCGTAAAGGTAATAAGTTTGTCGGTTTCTTATCGATAAAATTATCTGCTAGTCTCATAAAGCTTCGGTGTAGCTAATTAATTACTATCTTTTGCCCGCAGCTTTGCTCGTGTAATACTAATATTCTTGTAATCCTCCTTACTTAAATCGTAATATTTTTCCAAGACTAAAAGTAAGCCTAACAAAACATTTTTAAGTTGCTAAGCATGCTAGTGAAGTGAATCAAAATGACTCTAATGTTTCTGGTCTCGCAGTAGCGACAGTCTTCATATCTTGCGACTCCTCTGGGTACGAACTAAGTCTCGTATTAAAACGGCCTGCTGCTGCTTGCAGAAACTTTACAACTCCTCTCGTGCATATAAACGTTGTTTAAAAAAAAAAACGAAGCCAATGCAGCAAGGGTGTCGTTAGTGTATAGAAAGTGAAGTTGTGTATCGAGCGCATCGGCGCTAGAAAGCGGTCTCGTAATATTGTATGGGCTGACGGGCATTCTTTACATACGTCTTACGTGGCTTACGATGCATACCGAGTTTAAACATTGAGGTAAACTTGGAGATTTTAAAAATTCCTCAACCTATAACCCAAAGTGGCTTGCAAGAAAATCATGCTGGTAACATCACTTAAAATATTAAACAAGCTTATCCAATGAGAACATCAACAAAAACCTTCACAAACTTGCAATCTATGAAACTGCCTATTAAACTGTCTTTAAAAATCTTGCATCGCGCGGTTAGCAACAGATTAGAAACAAAGTCCCCTGCGAAGGTCGCGGGCCCCCACGTGCCAGGTGTGGACGGGAGCCCTTCCGCCGCCGTCGCTGCCGCAGATGTACGAGCGTTGACCCGGTGCCGTACTACGGCTTCTGATCATTATAATGTGCTAATCGTGGGCGGGGTAAAGACTTAGAGTGGAAATTACTGTCAAATCATAACTGGTAGCATCGTAGTAATCCACGACTGAATTATTATAAAGGTGGTGTCAAAATTATCTAAGCGCCGTAAAGTATCGGAGTGCGAAAGATCCGTCGCGTCTTAAATTGACCGTGCTGATAAAAATATTGCTCTTAAAGGGGATGTATTGTGCGCGGGATAAGCGAACGAGCTTCAATTTGAACGCGACAATAAAAACAAAAACCCGCCTCGTACCCGCCGGGCTGCCTTCGGTCCGCGCTGGCTGGCTGCCAGCTGCGCTCCAGTACAAATTGGTGCGCGACGACCGATCAAAACCTCGTAAATCTCTACCGAATTATTACGTTAATTAGCTACACGATCCTCTTAAACCGCCTCAGATAAACTATCTAATTTATGCCCACGACTTGTAAGCGACTCGACGGACCCATTTTTTCCGTTGCTAGGTAATCGACCTAGGTGACCGCCTTCCCGATGAGTGGCTATGAATCATTCTGTTGATAAACGTCGCTAATTTTAGTGTGACATTGATTCGAGGAAAGCTTCGGGCCTCGTTTCGTTCGAGTAGGTTTTCGTGCCCTTAATGCGTTCAGTGAAAGGAAATAAGACCCTAATTTCCTTTTAAGTCCCGTGACGTTGTTGACTATGGGAAACTCTTCTCACCCTTTTTAATCTATAACTGGAAGTGCTTAATGTTGACCACTCTTGTTTCAGACGGAGTTATATGGCATAAAATGGCGTAAGCTGGTGTGGGGCGAGGGCGGCGGGTCGGGCGGGGAGGGCGAGGAGGCGGCGCCGCTGGCCGACCCGGTGATCAGCAGCTACGCGCGCTGCCTGGCCGGCGACATCCTGTGCGTGTGGCGCCGCGTAGCCGCCTCCCCGCTCGACCTGGACGGCATGGTCGCCCCGCCCCCCCTCTCCCTGCGCGCCTCCAAGGAGCTCTGGATCTTCTGGTACGGCGAGGAGCCCGACCTCAACGGTCTCGTCGCCCCCGAGCTCATAGCCAGCCGTGAGTACACTATATACTACCGACTACGCCATCTGCTCGCACCGAATGCGGTTACGAGGTTACGAGTCGTATCACCATAATCATGCAAGCGTTTACGCGGACGGATGTAAACATTAAAGTTACGGTGGGCTTTATAACGATAAAGCCGGTATCGATAAGCTGCCGGTTAATGGATGAAGTTACGGCTCGCCGCGCGATCCACCGAGACTCCGTATCGAGAATTAGGCGGCGGATTAAGAGCGCGCCCTGTCGTCCCTGCTCTCAGTGTTGCCAAGTCAATTAGTAGAATATGTGCGAAAATCGGTAGAAGTTGGTAGGATCCAAGATTAAAAATAGGTAGATCTACCACCTTAATTTTTTAAATGATTACTACTAGGCTGCCCATAACATACCCTCTAGAGTGTCTGTGCAAGTGTCTTTGCCACCAAGGGACACTTCTTCAATTGGTAGATGATTTATTTTATTTTCATAATCTAAACTCAAAATTTTATTCTCTAAGTCCAGGCTTTTATCACTGCTACTGTTCACCTTCAGTGAACTGCAGTATATCCGGTTTAATAAAACATTCCATGATAGTTTTGTATATTGTGAAAATCCTCCCATACAATAAATAAAGTTTGGGACTTTCTGATTGCATTTCTTTGTTAATATCATGTAAATAGGGCAAAAAAAAAATTTTACTTGAAATTCATTTATTCATAAATACAATTATTTACACTTTACGTGTCATAAAATTATGAAAATAAGTAGATTTGAGGTTTAGGTTGGTAGCTGAGGGCAAAGTTGGTAGATGTGGCAACACTGCCTGCTCCCCGGCGGACGGGGAAACTGACATTAATTAGTGTAATCAATTAAATTTGGAACGCCTGAAAAGCTCTCGCACATTATTACTCGAATGTAGCGCGAGTGTGTGAATGACATTGAAGAAGCTCTGCTGGGTAACATATTATAATGATGATTTTTAAAATCTTACGTCTTGGGTGTAAGAAATATTACTCTTTCGTAGAATACTCTTTCGTAGAATTTCTTAAAAAAATCTACATACTTGTAGCATTTTTATCGCTGAGATAAATCTTAACCAAGTCTCCTCAGTGTCTTAAACTTTGATTCGCTAGTATTTTTCATTGAAAATATTTTCTCGTAAAGTCAACATCCAGACGGCGCTAATGGTCCGGAGAGGATAAAGTTCGCCTGACGAAAACTAAGTGAAGATTTGAGACCAACAGGTGGCTCACAACCACTGAGTTTATGTGGCAATTTGTTATTGTAATGGTTCGGTTATACGGTGGTTATTCTACATAATACAATGCGTTTATGGTCACACTTTACGACCTGAGTAATTATTGACGTGCACTAAACGAATCACTATTTAATTTTGTTGAGTTGTGATCAATTGTTATGACATAACTCGGCTATGAGCGAATGCTTTATCATGAATAGCTATCATCTCCTTAAATAATAAGAGCTTCGGCTTAACCTTGTTTTAGGGTCTTTTCACTTGCAAGCTGATTTCTCAAACTTTTTGTTTGTCTTTCCACCTTACTGTTCAATTATTTTAAAAGTCGTGGGCGGCGGTTACCGGAGATGCAACGGTAACTAAAAAAAATACCGTCCAAATAAATCGTAATCTCTTTTATGATACCAGTATATTTATTGTTTGTGTTATACCACACCCACATAAACACAATCATAAACGAATTAACGGATTGTTAGATTGTCGTTTTTAACAAATCACTCCATAATCTGTGTGCCAATATAGAGTTCATTGTCCTATATTGGGTGTCACGCGGCGTGCGCGGGCGCAAGTTCACGCCCGAAATAGAGAATGACATAAAATCGCATAAGCGTTTCTCGATACCGCGCGTATTATTAGACCACTTTGGTATACAGCGCAGGAATTTCGTTACTAATAAAGCGACTATTTGTGATTATAGTCGGTTTCGTGCTGGTGTATTTTGGTGCGAGGTACTTTGTATCGAAGGATGGACTTATATAGTTTCCTCGCGTGTTAAGTAAAGTCAACAGCTGAACTTAAGGGTGATTAAGGGTTACACTCAAAAAAAAATAGATTCAAAAGTGACTATTTTAAGCATGTAGGCAGGAACGTCTTTGTTTATGAAATGCTGTATAGTTGCTTGTTTAATTTCAAATGGCATTCCTGTAATATTTTATGCGAATGTCTAAAGTACGTTGAATATCAGTATTCCGGATTAAAGGATGTACGGCCCCAAGGCCGCGGTGACCGCCGCTCGGCCGGCGCAATTGTTTCAACCTTGCGCTCGCATTTAGTTCGGGACTCGCTCCTCTCACTCCTGCTGCCGCCCAGTCAGATTTAACGATTTCATTTGTACTTAACCCACATCAAACGGCCTGTACGTGATGTAATCTGACGTTTATTTATAAAATAATCGTCAGATTTCGTCCAAGGTCACATCTTTTTGGTCACCGATATCGGGAGATTTTGTGATTTTCGCAATGAGCACGCAAAATATTGTGGTAATATGTTAGAAATTTTAATGCCTGCACATATGAACCCATTTTAGTAATTGATTTGTTCTAACTGAAGCGGCATATATTTCGCGATAATTATGTTGTTTCATTGGCTAACTGGCCACATCCTTGGCCGTTCAATTGGTCAGCGTCTATTTCAGTTGCGTCGTACATTTGAACGACGAACGGAAGGGAAAGTGACAAGTTTATTTCGTATTTCCTTCTGTTTACTTGGCACTTGGCGCACGAGTCAGAAGCCAAGAAAGTCGGCGAATTATCCCCGCGTTCGATACTTTTAGGATCTTCTCGAAGTTGAAGGTTAACTTAATTTGTTTGCATCTAATGGTTAGTGACGTAACGTTTTAAACTGTACAAAGGTGTCGACGTAAGGTATTTTTGAAGAGATGATAAGAGAGCCTATAATATCCTACTACTGGGCATGGGGCTGGTGATTATAGCCACCATGGTTTCGAAACCATCATTGATATCAGCTGATATCAATATTTTCTCTATGCGTTCATTAACGTATTTGGCCAAAATGAAAAGGCTGGGAATCTGTAACGTTCTTATTACCCATATAAGGTTTGGTGTAACGAGGCACTTCGAGTGCCATCAGCGGCCAGGTGTTAACAGCATTAGGCCGTAAAGTAATTCAGTGTATCAGGAAGGCATTAGCGAGAGTTGCGTAATGTCGCACCTAACTGCGAACCGCTCTAACAGTATTACGCGAACACCGACCCGCAGAATGGAGGCGGACAAGCTTCATAAGTGCGTATTGCTTTTGCAGCGTTACACCAAAATCATGGAGCGTCAAATCGCAATAGTTCAGTTGTTATTATTATATGACTCTGTATGTGTTGAGTACATAATAATTTTTGTTATGTATATATTTAGATGATCAAGGTCCTGTTTCACTGCTTTCTGATAAGTGTCGGATAGGATATCTACAACTTTTTTGACAGATTATGTATAGAGTATCTTTTAAAAAAGTTGTGGATGAAGCGGTGAAACAGGCCCTATATAATTCATTTTGACTTGACCTAATATTATGAAGGGTAATTAACCCAGCAAACTTCTTTTATCCGTAAGAAACTCGTACATCGTTTTAGCAAAGTGGAAACTACCATTATAAGAAAGATTTAATACAGTGTAATATATGATCGTATCAAATAATACTTTCAAGGCAGTTTAATTCTTAGAGCTTTGTCTATATAGTATGCGCACATAATAAATGACAAGCAAAACTTTCCCTGGTAACCGTATATTTTTCTATGACTAAACACAGGTCAACGTTTGTGCGCGTTTTAATTGTACACCGCGAACACCGCTGGTCGCGTATCGATCCAGTCATTATGCAGTTGGGCGGTGACGGTCGATGACCTCCCGAAATATGGCGAAGACGACCTACTTCGCGACGCGGACACGCCGCTATGTTTTGGTCCGCGAGATTGTTTGTTTTTGGTGATGGTTGAGGTTGTATTTGGTGATGATTAGCAAATAGCAATCTACATATCGGTAACGAGGTCTTGTTAATAAAATCGCTATCGCGCGGGAACCGTGTATTTTGCAATGTTAGTATTATTCTAATTGAATAAATATATTATTATGTACGATGTCACCATAAAGACTCCCTTCAACAATAACTCATTCTTTAACTTATCTGTCGTTGGTTGGTTACGTACTTCCGAATGCCACATAGTTGGCCGAATGAAACGGAAGGTCCATAAAACGGTATTAATATCTGGTAGCGTACGGTACACCGGGCAATAGTCGACACCGTTAGCGGAAAAATAGAGGGCGGTATTTTGGGCTGGAGCGAGTAAAAGGAAAAAAACCTGGAATGCATAACGCGTCTCCCGGTCACCCACTTCTCGTGAATAACGGGGAAGGGGGAATGGGATAGGTGGTTCTAGGGGGGGGTGGTAGCGGTATCGACTTGCGGGGGCGGCGGGGAGAGGGGGAGGTCCACGGTGCTGCTCCATAAACCGCATGGCGCATACGGAGCCTTCGTCATCGGTTTTATGTCTCGTTTCTGGTTGAGGTTGTATTTGTTTTTTAACCGACATTCAAAAAAGGAGGTTTCTTAATTCGATCGTATCTATGTTCTTTTTTTTTTTTGTTTTGAAATTTGTTATTGATCTCTACGCAGAAATGTGTTGATCACGCAGATGTTGTAAATATACCGCGATTTAAACGGTCCTACTGTTTTCCCGAGTAGAAAATATCACCATACGTAATTCTAATAAAACTTCTTGAGTTTGGACGCGATAAACACGTGTGTTGGCCAGATACTTTCGCTTTAAAAAAATTGTATGTTTAAAATTCCCGCGCTCTTTTTAAGTATGCATCCATTTCTATGCTAATGTAGGCTCCATGATTACTAAACCTCATCTCAGCATCGATCAATGATCGTCCTTGGTCACCTCAACTAACCGGTATTTATGTAATGTGACAAGCTGCACGTATATACATACATATGCGCAGGTAATATTAATATACAAATATTATGTCAACAGGGCGAATGCGTTTGACCTTACGAATTACCTTTGGAAAAGTACTGGATGTCGATAAGTTTATTAATACAATTCATTTAAATTAAGGGCCGTTTATCCATCGCACGCCGTCACCGTCAAGAGAAACTACAAAGTTATTCACTACATTCAAAATTAAATTTTCAAGTGTTTTGACGCCCGTGACCCACATTCTGTTGAAGTCCCTGTTCTATTTAACTTTATAATGAAGAGATGAAATTAATTTAATATTAGACCGGTGTCGTTTGTCGGGGAAAATGGAGACTCTAGATAGAGTCTATCAAAGTTTAATCCAACAACAACTTATATAAATACCTAATATACGAGTATATTTTAAACAATTAACTAATCAAGATTCACTGTCCCTTTCTGTCGTGTGACGTTTTTAATATTCCAGAAAAGGACTGCGAATCTTGATGAGATACATACTGATTAAATATTTTTATGAACAAAGGAGTAATGTATGTAAAATTTTAATCCATTACGGCGTCTTATAAAAACTACTTTTCCTAAGCATCTAGCGAAGGCAAAATATCGTTTAGAGAGGCGTATTCATTGCATAATATATTTTCATTTAGTGGTTTAGTAGTCTGTATCTAGTCAATTATTAAGAGCAGTAAATAAACCTTTTTATTTTCCCTCCAAGTTGTACTTTTCCGGGCTCTAAGCTCTACTGGCAATCGATGAAAATGTATGCGAATATTGAATCTCGCCTGTAGCGATTCGATAATCTATTTAGACCGTCCCCACGGCTCAGACGGGGGTTGTAAAGCACTTTATAATATCCGATACGATATTGGTGTTGTCGCCCGATGTCGGGCAAAGAAATATATTATCCGACGCAATTAAATATCGAAAATTTTATTTTGAATTTGACAATAATATGCGTAACAGTTATTTTTCCATTGCAGGTAAATTAATGAAAATATTCTCTTGGGATCCAGTTTAATATAAATGATAGCAAAAACGTTAAATTCATACTAAATAAAGTATATTCTTATGGGATGAGAATCTTTACTCTGTAACACGTAAACACCATTAACAAAAAAATAGTTATTTACCTTTTGTACATAATTATTTCGATGGTACTTTAACTCTCTATTCGCATTACACAACGTGATATAGAAAAGTACCTAAAATAAAAAAAAAACAATAGAGAATATGCATTATTTTTTTCTTTCTTTAAATAAATCTATCGTTATTAAAAACGATGTAGTCCAATCATTTTTTTGATAAAATTGAGGGAAACAGAGTTACAAGCTTTAAACGTCGTCAGTTAGAAAGAGATCCGATATTGATTGTGATTTGTGACGTCAAAGCCTATAAGCTGCATACACAGTTTATAGTAAACTAGCTGACCCGGCGAACTTTGTTCCGCCTTAATGGCAGATTGTGTTTTTTTTATTGGAAAATCGAACGCCGTCGAACGGGATAAAAAGTATCCTATGTCCGTCTCATGGCTCTAAGCTACCTCCCTACCAATTTTCAGCCAAATCTG
>JAOTAV010000027.1:3239864-3256925 GCA_026546445.1 Cyclargus thomasi | reverse complement strand
TAAGTACCCGAGGGACTTGTGTTACAGGTACCAGACAACGGAAATATATTTAATACTTTTATACTATATACATATTTGAGATTTTTATTACATGATACACATCTAAGACCCAGGAGCATTGAAAAACGTTTTTCTTTTGTTCCGTCGACGGGAATCGAACCCGCGACCCCCGGCTTAAGCTACCAACGTGCTTACCAACTGAGCGGTCGTCGTTATTTTAAGTATAAATCGGGCAAAAGTCACCATAAAGGGCGTATCAGATGACAGATTACGACGCCGTGTAAGGCCTCGAAAAAAATGGCGACAAGAACTGGATGCCTATAAGCCAGGCTGGCCTGCGGAGGCGTTAGAACGAGACACATGGAAGACCTCGAGGAGGCCTTTGCCCAGCAGTGGGATGGTGTAGGACTTAACAACTTAGCGTTGTTTGAGTGGGGTTCCATGCTTGCTACGGTCGAAGACTTTAATCATTGCAGACATTCTAAATCGCGCCGAATTCAAAAACTTCTATAGCGCGATTCACGTTGGTCCGTCTATATGCGTAGCGTTTCTAAAGATTACCAAAAACATTTCGTATACTGATTAAAATTAAGGCAGAAGTAATAAGTATAAAAACTGTGTGTCTTATCATAATATAAATATTTTATTTACACGCAGTAGATATAAACATAGTTACCTGTATTAAACAACATATTGTTCTCCTTGGAGAGGATAAGCGAGAGATTGGTATCACATTTGAACGTGACTCTCCAATCCCTCGACCTTCCGACCTTTTTGGCAGCTTCCTTGCGTCTCCTAACCACCATATCCTGTCGGAAACTCCTGAACTTCCTCACGAAAGTGGTTATCTTGAGGTGCAGGTTCGGACTCCACTCGAAGAAGACATTCTCGATGAAATGAAAATGTAGAAGAGTGGAGTATCGCTCCAACGACGGAACGAATTCGACTCGCGCCAACTTCACGTGGAAAAACGGCGACGCGATCTCGTCGGATTTTTGACAGTGGACGTTTTCTACAATGGAATACATAATACACTAGAATTCTTTAGTAACGATAATCAATACATAAAATACACCAGAATACATAATGCAAAACATATTCATGATAGTAAAACTTTAATTTAGTGAAGCGTTTATGACAGTTTATCTATACTAAGAATATAAAGAGCGTTCAAATAAATTTGTTTATTTGAACGCGCTAATCGCAGGAACTACTGGCACGAATTAAAGAAATATTTTTATGTTGGCTAGTCTATTTATCAAGGAGGGCTGTAGGCTATATAACATCACGCTACGACCAAAAGGAGTCGAGCAGTAATTAAAAAATGTTGTAAAAATGAGATAATTTATAAAGTATCGCGCGGACGTAGTCGCGGGCAACAATAGCTAGTGTCCCATACATTTGCTGCCTTACGTCAAAATCCTTAATTTTTTGCAGACAGATAATAATTCTACATCTCTAATGCACTGGATACAGGAGGCCACTTTTTTAAGTCAGGCCAGAAAGCTAGCTCTCTTTTGAACTCTCTTGGCTGGCTAACACTGTGTTGTCAACGAATTCACTTAGATAACTTGATTAGTAATTAAGCAAGTTTTTTTTCACGAAGCAAGAAATACCTGCTTGACATCTCACTGTCACTAGCTTGGTGTCCTGGCTTTGTGTCCCCCGGGCATAAGTGCCTCATAGTAATGTTACCTTTATAAGGCACCATCTCGACCATTTTCAGTCCGGACACGGCCGCGACAGACTTCACGTGCGTGCGCTCCAATGAGACCGCATCCAAGCGCGCCATGACGCACGCGCGCTCGTCCAGTATCAGGAAAACATTGATATGCTCCAGTGACACGGTGAGGGCCAACCGCTGGGGCTCCGGGGGCACCTCCGCCGGGGGCGAAGCCCTAGAACTGCGGTAGTCGTTGAGGCAGTCCATCAGCGAGATCATCGTTTCGGCGACTTCCGGACTCCACTCTAGCCGAAGACTGTCCACCATAGCTTCGATCTGTAATGGATGATATTACAACGTGTTTCAATGACAATATTATCCGGTATAATATTAATGAAAGTTAACTTCATAGGAAATATTAAAATCAGCCTGTCCGCTGACTCCGTCTTTTCAAAAAGTACTTTGAAACAGCCTCCCGTTTTGAAATTCTGTAACACCAGAATCAGGACCTCAAATAACATCAAGATAAATTGATTTCGTTTCGTTACAAAGTAAGTCTTAAGCAAATACGGTTTAAAATTTTATTTTAAATTCTTCATCACATTTAACAGCATTAGCACCAGGGTATATATTACGTAGTAGGTCTTCTTGAAAGAAGTGGACCGCGCGCAGAGCTTACATGTGTGCATGAAACTATGCACCCTCGCACACACACAAAGCTGAAAGCCCGCCTGGGACACTGGTAAAGCAGATGTGTGCGCACCGGGCCTTGTCTATTTCCGTTAATATGACATACTCTTTCTATATACTCAGTCATTGATGTGTCGGTCAATACAACACCTTGGAGTCGTTAGGCCGCTGCTCTCCCCACTTGACGAGCGCGACGCCGAGCAGAGCCGAGCGCCACGCGTGCACGCGCCGCTCGGGCGCCGCTCCCTCCGTATCCAGTCCCGCCCCCGTGCCAGCCAGCCTCGCCCACGCGCTGGTCACCAACACCTCCGCGCTCCAAGACCGACCACCGTCCTCTGATAAAAGGAGCAATGGTTAAAGTATCATCGATCTTGAGTAACAGAAATTTCGGACGTTAGGTCGTTCGCGAAATTAAAAAATTCATCGCGGTCATAGAGGAAAATGTGTTTTTTTATGATATTTTAGCTGAATCTACCTGATGGAAAGCAGCTGTCGTCGACCATGGACACTCCTAACATTCGAAGAGTGACAAGTGCGTTGCCAACCTTTTTACGATGGAATAGGGATATGGGATTAGAGAAGTTGGGCCACTGGTAAACTCACTCACTGGACGAAACACAGCATAACGTCGTTTCATGCCAGTTTTTTGTGGTATAATATCGGTCGAGCCGGCATATTCGTGCCGAAGCATTGCTCTGCGGGTGCCCCCCCCCCTCTACCCCACCCCGGCGCGGTTTGGCGGCACTTTTGTAAGAGCGCTAAAGATTTCTATTGTATTGGCACCTTACTAACAATCTATATATAACCTACCTCTTGTATCAAGCATCTGGTCCATCTTGAACTTGAGGCCGTTGCAAGCTAGGTATAGCGCGCGGGCGTGCGATAAACACAGCCGCGCCGTCGACAGCTCCGCGCACGCTGCCACGCCGCAAGTGCGTCCCGCGCGCCGCAGAGCCGTCACCAGCCAACCTAAACACACACTATTATATTGCATGATATATGCAATATTATATTGTATTTTGTTGTATTTGCAGTATAAAAATTTCATTTGTTGTTTTGAATAGGCTCTAATGAAAAACTACTGGACCGATTTTAATTTTTCACCATTTGAAAGCTTCATCCACGAATATTTTTTTTTTAAAATACGAGTTCTGTAAGATATTTAAATTTTCGTAAGTTATTTTACGGGATTCAATCTTCATGCGAGAGAAGCCACGGACCGCGAAAGCTCGTAATTTATGAATAGGGAAGATGCATGTAAAACAAAATTTATTTAATACAAATTACTATGATAGTTGGCTAAAAGATATACACAGAATGACAAAAAATCTTAAAATTCTGTTGGGAAATGAGATTCTAAATATGACGTATTAATAAATTCCAAGTTAGATCCGGTTCCCCGTCGGAAGTCGGGGCATTCCATGACCACGTCCACTCTGAAACTGTGGTGCCTACCACCGGTTCAAAAACTAGCCCGGCGAGAAGAACCAGCTTAAGAAACTCGGTCGGGGCCAATTTTTACCAAAAAGATGGAAAAAATATTCTTTTGAAATAAAATAAAATATTGTAACGTGTACATTCGATTTGTGATTGCCATTACACAAGTTTAACTTAGCAGGGGATTAGACTCCGTGATGTAAGTAGTATACCCTGCCTGGTTTGTATGTATGTCAATAGTATTTTATTTTGTGTTTCGGGATTTTTTTTCTTTTCTTTTTTAAGAATAATGCACGCATGAAACATACAAACGCTTATTATTAATATTAATCCTATTAGATAATTTTATTACTAAATATAGACAGTTTCACGCTTTTATTTCCATAAATAATTAAGATATTAAATAAAAATTGCGTCTCTGAACGTACCCTCTCGCTTGTTAGTCGTGACGTCACACACGTCCCGACGCAACAGCGTGCACGCAGCGTCGTACCAGCACCGTGCGCGTGCGTGAGTGTAAACCAATGACAGCGTACTCACAATTAGATAAAGGTTGAGAATCGACTTCTCCAACTGAAATATGCACATACACAGTTACCAATTAAATCTACAATAATATGTTCGTCCATAATATGCAAATTCGTCGATTAAGATTTAAGAAAAAACACTGTATTGCTAAGTCATTCTGTTACCTTACTAGCTTTCTACAGTCACCCTTCTATGGTGGTGAATATTTTAATGACAAAAGAACTTGATAAGAAAATTTTTTCAAACACGAACTAACTTAATTATTCTTTACTCCAATCCCTCACCTTAGCGTCGAGTTTAAGTTTATCTATGAATATCAGCGTGTCTTCCGATGCGGCGAGTCGAAGGCGATCCATTTGCAGCGCCACGTAGACTTGTGGGACATCACCCGGACACGCCCCACCCACTGCCCCCGCGCTGAACCGCGAGTTTACCTAGCGTTTTAACTATGAATTTATTAAATCTATACTTATAATATAAAGCTGAAGAGATTGTTTGTTTGAACGCGCTAATCTTTGGAACTACGGGCCGGAATTGAAAAATTATTTTTATGTTGGTTAGTCCATTTATCGAGGAGGACTATAGACCATGTAACATCACGTTAGGACCAAAAAGCGAGCATTAATGAATAATGGTAGGAAAAACGGGATAATTTATAAAGTTAACGCGGACATAGTCCCGGGCAACAACTATTTGTTATATTATATTTCTACATTTTATTTACATGACGACCTCTGTGGCTCAATTGGTAAACGCGTTGGTAGCTTAAGTCGTGGGTTCGAATCCTGCCGACGAAACAAAAAAGTTTTTCAATGTTCCTGGGTCTTGTATGTATATTAAATATGTTTATAATATAATAAAAAACTTAAATATGTGTATAGATAAAAGTATTAAATATATTTCCGTTGTCTGGTACCGGTAACACTAGTCCCTTGGGTACTTCGCACGGGGCAAGACTGACGTGGTGTAAAGCATCCATAGATATTATTATTTAAATTCAATTTTATTATTATTATTTTGTCCACATTTTCGCTCGCATAGAATTTGAAAATTACGTAAAAATACAAATGTTTTTGTAAGTTCACTTAGAAACATGTTATTTTACCAGGACCACAAGTAACCTTTGTGCTCTCCATTCTTTTAACCAAGTCTATGTCAAAAATCAAGTTGATTGATTGCATCATTGTGGCGTGAAAGAAGTACAAAGAAACAAACAATTACAATTTCATATTTATAATATTAGAATGTTTAATGTAAGATATCCATAACAATTTAGCCTAAAGGCACAAAAGCGAACTTAAAGCTTTATGGCATTGATGGCTTGTTTTTAGGGTTCCGTAACCAAAGGGTAAAAGCCCTATTACTAAGATTTCGATGTCTGTCCGTCTGTCTCCTGCATCTCAAGCCACTTGCTACATCCTGTATCTCAAAAACGGTAATAGCTAGAGAGTTTCCGTTAGGCTATTCACAACTTTTTTGACAGATTCTCCATACAACATCTTTCAAATAAAGTTGTTGATAAACTATATTTAAGCAGTGAAACCATAATAGTAAACAAAATAAATTTAATATTTAATGGTGGCTCTAGCACAACAAATGTATTTTGCTATTTGCTTCCTTAATAATAATAGATTAATAAGTTCTCAGACGCGCTTCTCATTGGCAGCGTAGCCGAGCGGTCTAAGACGATGGTTTAACTCACCGGTAACTCTAGGAAGTGTGGGTTCAAATCCTACCTATACAGTTCAATAAAACAATTTTTTGCCTATTTTTGCTCTCTGCTGATACGGAACTTTTCGTGCGCGAGTCCAACTTGCACTTGGTGGTTTTTAAATATAATGTAACATTTAAAAAAATATCATATAATATTGATACCTGAATACTCTGCAGTGATATTTCAAACATTGTCTTTGTTATGTTGTCTACACAATTAATTTTCGTTTCGTCAACTTTTAAACTGAATATCTGTAAAAACAAAATAAAAAATATTTAGTTAAGTGTAGTGTGGGGGCGTGGAGGCCCAAAAGGAAGATCTTCCGACCGAGAGAGGTGTTATACTCGGTCAGGGCGAAGCTCACGTGATACATTTCAGCTGTCGTACCGCCGTGTTTCGAAAACAGCGATAACGCGATGCAGGATTATTCCGCTTAATGTGGGTACCGCCACAGTAGTAATAGTAAAGTTAAAAAAGAAAAATACAACAATCCAACGAGAGCTAAAGGGAAATGTCTATTATAAAAGAGTTTCAACTATTTTCCTATTTGTTATTTTTCAAAACCTTCTAACAAATTTTGTATTATATATAATGTATACTAATTGTTATAAATAACATTTATTATATAATTAAATAGAAGTATTGTTTTTGTTAAATACCTTTGGTATTGCTGGCGACAGGCGAGGTATAAGTGTGCTCAAATGGTCGTCAAGAACATCGCATTCAGCAACCGTTCTCTGCTTTTTTCGTTGTTTTATAAAATTATACAATTCATCTTGGATCAGCAATGTTGGTGTACCAATGACTGCATGTATTTTCTGAAAAAAAAGATGATACAAAACATAGTCAATGATATTAACGCTATACTATAAAATACTTTCAGTCCCAGAAAATGATACATTCTTATTCCAAAAATGTACAATTCCTATGTGATAAACAAATTTTGGTGCAACAGAGTTTTGTTATATGTTCATATAAGTCATAACTCAGTCCCTATATAATTCTTAATTTAAATTAAAGCAATATTTACAATATCATTAATGATTCACCATCAAGAAGTGATAAACAAGGTCACACCCAAACCAGGTCAAATTGCTAAGGCAAATTTTACAGTTTCAAATTTTTGTTGATTTATAACTTTTCTTGTTGAAGAGCAAATACTCATAGAAGTTTGGTATAAAAAAATCATTATGACTGCTTAAAAAAATATTCTATGTCCTTTCCTAATAGTAATTAAAATTATTCCTATACATTTCTTTTAAAAAAATCTCAATGATTCCTGCATGAAGAGAAAACAAACACACTTTTACACTTTCAGAAAATTATGGATTCTGATATATAAGAAGACTTAATTAAAAGCAAAACATACCTCAACATTAAGTGGCTCCTCAGCTTTGACAGTGCCTTCAATGAGAACACTAAAGGCAGCTTCTGCTAAGGCACTTCCGGACTTAACAATCTCAACAGTAGCTTGCACCAGGTTTGCAGAGAACACCAGAGCTCTAGCCGGTCCACCACCTGCGCCATCTGCATGGATTTCTGATGCACTTGCATGTATTGACCACACATTTTCTGATCCATTACTTATTCTCAATGTGGCATTAAATATATGAACACCCATAAACTGTAATAAAAGTAGACAAAATAGACATTAATCAGTGCTCTACAACAGCAACTAACAATAAGAAAAAAAAACTTTATTCAAATACTTTTGTAAACTTTGCTTTGTAGTTAATTTATATTTATAACTAAATTATGGCTGCAACTTTGTAGTGCGAAAGTTAGTTTATTATACAGGAACTGTACATTTTTTCGAGATAAGAAATATCCTATCCTCCCTTTCTAGTCCTTCTTAGGAACTTAAAGTATCTCTATATTGAGCAAAATCATTTCATTGGTTAGGGTGTAAAGAAGTAACAGACACACACTTTGGTATTTATAATATTAGATATTCAAAGAACTATGAATTAAATCTTCCATGAAATGTATCTAACAATGTTTTTGCAAATATTGGATAAGATAGGACCACGGTGTTGTATTCTCCCATTCTAAGATTAGGTTAGGTTAGCCCCACTTCTTACCCCCTTAGGAGACGAATTTCAAAAAATCCCTTCATATTAGTAATCTTTCTCATATTGAAAACACTTTCCCCAAATTTCACATTTCTGCAATCAGTGGTTCAGACTGTATCTTGATTCCAAAATTATATAGTTCAAGACAAAGGATTTTATAAAATGATATAGATTAACAGATCCTACTTATTTATAAGAACATATACATCTATAATATGACTTGACTACAAGTTTTTGTGTAGGTTCAGTCACAGAACAGAAAAGGTTTTTTTTAAAGCACTGTAGGCTCCATTTAAAAATGTGAGATAATGTGCATAGCATAGAATACATGGACATTGTTGAAGATATGTAGTAAGATGCTGCCAACTACCATCATAGTATGTATTAATCTCTTAGATAGTATTTTTGATGTTGATTGGCACTTCACCTGGGCAAACATTATTAAACTTGGTGGCAACTTTTTGTTTCTAAAATCGATTAGCTTCTGGTTACTCAAATTTGTTAGATCTCTACTCAAAATGTTCAATCGGCTCAATTCATCATCAGTAACACCCTCAGTCTTAGAGTTTTGTTTGGACAACAAAGGTTTAAGTATTGTTTCAACAACCACACTGCGTTTTTCTTCAGCATTGTTAGTTATATCCATTGACTTTATTACTACTGACAACAACTTGTTGATCTCCGAATTGAAGAAACTGCTTCGGAAGGACACTTCATCAATGTGCTAAAACCAAAAAATCAAGATTATATTGAAACATTTTGCACATTATATATAATAATAATTTTCTGAATCCTGGCAAATGCTCTAGCCATCCAATGTTCAAGAATACTTGTATTTTTAGAACGTGGTTCAGCATTTACATTAGAAAGAATACTTACGATGTAATATCCATCTTTGGACAAATTAACATCTCGTAAGATCAATTTCGGGACCGCGATTCTACCAATTTTCAATTTGATATGAAACTTTCTTTTAAATAACCATGCAAGCAATGCTGGTAATACCCTAAAAAAACGATAAGTTGATCAAAATACGGTTTTGAAATTATTATAAAAATGAACAAGTTTATATTAGAAATTTACCATGAGACGCAAGAATATATCACAATAAACAGTAGTAATAGTATTATTAATATATTCATATTGAATAAAATAATATTTATTTTGTCTTCACATTAGTGTATTTTGTATATATTTTCTATCCGGCAATTTTCCAATTAAATACAAAAACAACAGCAAAGCAAAAACAACCGCTGACAACCACGACAGAGATTAAAAAATCATATTTGACAGTTGACATTGGCATTTGACATATGTGACTTTTTTATCGTTTTTTATAAAACGACTAAGATTTAGCATAAAGTCCTGTTAACCGGTTGCTTTGTGGATTGCTTGTGGGAGCAAGCATATACAAAATAAGCGCAGTAGATTGTTGACACTCACGACGATTCACATTTTACGAGTCTAGTCATAAAATTCAGCGATACTTCAGCTTTATTTCTTTCAACGTTTACAATATGAAGATTGGGTTCAGATCTGACTTCTTGGGATTCGTGGTAAGCCTGCCGGGCTTACCACGAATCCAGAACCAGGCTTTTAACCAGAATAATATATTTGGTTACGTAACTAAAATCATTTTAGTAAAATCTATAATTTATTTATATATTATATATTAAAAATTACAGTACTCTTTTCAAACATTTTTAAGCCTTGGAAAAAATTGGAAATTGCAATCAGTAAATTTTGAAAAATATGTCATGTTTCCACTGGAAATGGATGGAACCTATTGTGCGCGATAGTCAATCAGTATTTTACAATGAAGTACTTTTTAACTGACTTGTAAAAGGGGGAAGATCTTCAATTCAATCATTTATCACTATTTAATACATTTTTATAAACTGTTTTTTTTAATATTGAAATGGTATCAATTAATACAGTAGTTTTGGGACTAAGTACTAAAAATTTAATAAAATATTTTATTTAAAATGTATTGTTTTATTTTAGTATTTATTTACATCTACAAGTATTATGTTAGTGTTCATTGCTCATGGCCATTTTCGTTTTGCACTGTAGCCTTCATATTTTGTCCTCGCTTTAAGTCCCGTCACTATTGTTGAACTTTGAGGAAATGCAGACTTCCCCTTGAAGAGTGTATCTTTATCTGGGGAAAAATGGATTAGATAAAATAAGTGTTGAGTCTCTTTAACTAGTCTCTTGTTAATTATTTTTATGTTTTACTTGTTCTATTTGTATGTACATTTTAAAATTTTCAACTTTGCCTTTGAAAATTAAACCATAGAAAAAACAAATCTTGAAGAAAAATCAAATAGCATGTTGACATACATAAATATAAATAAAATATTCTTTACAAATATTTAGGTTTTAAACTTTACCTGGATGAAAGCGTAGATAGTCTCCTTGTACATGGAGATTTTTAGGTAGATCCATTTTCTTTAGACTATCAAATGGAGTAAGACTGTCAACTGGAGTTGCATAAAATTCTTTCAGGTCTTCTGAAATGAGAAAACAAATATTTTATGGATGGGCTGGCTTGCCTTACATGGCAAAAGCCCTTTTTTTGTTAAAAAAAGATTTAAAAAAATGTTTTTAAATAACAACAATAATTATAGGCAAAAGGCTACTGAATACATTCTCTCATGGTAAAAGTAGGTCTAAAATGTAGCTTATTTAACTGTAACTCTAAATATTGTGAAGCACCAATCAGTAGCTCTTTGTATATGAAAGTTATACACTTAAACACTGTCCTTTGTGTTTAAATTACTAATGTGATGGTAATATTAGAATTAACTATAAGATAAACATAATATGGATTTTTTAAAATATATTCTTTCTGATATTAAAATAATCAAGCTGTGTTCTTACCAACTGTCTCTATTGTATGGAGCAAGGAATTGGGGACACTGTGTCCAGTTGCCTCATAGCAAAGCTTAAGTACTACAAACTTCTTTTCTAAAGACTCAAATTCAGAATCACTTTTAAGGCCATTTTTAGAACAAATTTCATCAATCTGGTTTCCAATATCTGTTGGTGGGTCCCAAGGTTTGTTGGGACGAAGGAAACTGCAATTAAAAATCCAATTGTTAGCAACGTAGCAATTTTTGTTCAAAATATGTACTAATTTCTGAAATAGAGAGCAAATTCTTACCCTCTTGAAGCAAGTGATTCTGCCGCTGATTGCAACTTTTTGTCGATTTTTGGAACTTTAATTTGTTTGCTTCTTACACATATAACCTAAAATCATTTATCAAAAACATCAGCAAAATATATTTCAACTAACTAAATGCCCTAGACAAAGCAAATAAAAATATAACCTGAAAATTTTTCCTGGCGACAGGCAATAGAAAACTTTTTAACATTATGTTTTATTATTATTATAACAAAAACTCAAAAACCCTTTCGGCAATAATCAATCAAAACTATATTTTTTTTGTAAAAAAAATATTTTATAAAGTATTTGAACGGTTTTGTATTTTTTATGTAATTTGACAATAGGATATTGACACTTTGCACATTCCACAGATGAAATTTGCTAAATATTTCATTGCACGCATATTTACAACTTATTACAATAAAACAATTCCATTTCAGTTAATTAAGAAAATTAAATGAACCTTTATCCTACAATTTTAAAAATGAAATATATATTGGCAAATTAAATTTCTTTAGTAATTAATTATATTATTAGAATTTATAGAAAAATAAAATAATTTTAACGTTTTTGTAGCGTAAACGGAACGTAAAATGTTTCTGAACGAAAATAGTGCTTGTTTCGATCGCGGGTGGCGCTAGTGTCGGCTTGGGTTGTTGTTTCCTATCCGCCATTTTCCAGTCGCCATTGAAAGGTGAAAACTTCACTAAATGTCGGTGATGATTTTAAGATTTTGAGTGGTTTCTTTAAGATTATAATCGTTTTTAGTGTTGTGATATGAAAATGAAGTGCCCCGGACTACCATGACGCATCAAAATCACCAAACAAACGGTGCAAGTCTCGAGGATTGCCACACAAACTTCTTTGCCTTGGTAAGTCACTTTTACATCGATGAAAGAACACATAGGTACATTTCTTTCGAAATCGTGGCGTTCGAAGCGTTTATCGCGTAGTATGTCATCAACAGTAAGGCCAATAATATCGATATAGCACGCGAGCAACATAATCCACGATGTACAAACGGTCCAATTATCGTCGACCGTCGCTGATATACAAAAATCACCTCTGTGTGAAACGGTAACGCGAGCGCCTAAACGCGTCAAATATTCAGTATGGAAGAATCCACGCTCGGTACGTTAATGACGCTCGATACTTAGTCATCCTGGCAACGTACTCCCAGTAGAAAGAATCATGCTGTGTTGCTAAGTCGCTAAATGTCACCGCATTCAGCGAGCGAGGCCACATCTTCGCCACAAACCCATAGAGGTCATTTTGAATTCACCTGGCCGGAACGCGGACCGTAATGCGCTCGCGAGACTAGTTTCGCCCGGTCGAAGAAATAACTTTCTTATTACCTCCTACATTACAGCTGCGTTTCGGTTCGGTACGCCGAATGATATTTCGTTAGTGCTAGTGTTTGTGTATCATAAAACGTGGGGTCATTCATTATCGTCTCGTCCGTAGTGCGGTGTCGCTTTGCGTAACGTTCGGAGCTGGCGCGAATTTTATCAGATCGTATTCGGGCGAGGATTAGCGGCGGGCGCGCGAGTCGCGGCGAGGAGCCGGGGGGCCGGCGCGGCGGGGAGGGCGGGGGTCGTCCTCGCGAGAGCGGTCCGGCGCGGCGCCATTTCCACCTGACGCGTTGCCACATCTCCGCGCCGCGGCGCGCGCCTCCACCCGTCCCTCTCGTCGCTCCGCCTATCTCGGCGCAATACGACCTACTGATTTCTTGCCCTGCCTGCTTATTGTCTAATTAATTATTTATGCGACGCCCGGGGACATCGCGCCTCTCGCCCCGAGGCGGCCGAGCGGCCACCGGCCCGCCGGTCGCGGTTCGCTGACGCATCGGCCTAGTAGATTGACATTGCACAAGGTTCAATCAACTTTTTAAATCGCACACGTCGTTCCCGAGCCCACGTGAGGTCGCCCCGGACTCAGGAGAGTGACCGCCGACCCGAGCTACCGTTCTCGTAGACATATATTTTACTTCCCACGAGCGCTAGGTTTTATGAAACGCGGCGAGCGAACATAAACATTGTTCCCATACATCGATACACTTCTGTTATGTACAGTTAAGATCGCGCGCGCCGTCTCGCTCGCACGCCCGCCGTTACCTTCCGTCCGATAAAGACGGCCGGCTGCAGGAATTTCAAAATAACTTCACCAAGTTTGAGACATAACTTACATAATCACGCGTAGTGAATCGTGATGCGATTCTAATATGTATGCCTAGCGGTTCGTTGGATAAGCAGTTGATACTTATTAAGGGCCTGTTTCACCGCTTACGCATTGTCTATCCAAAACTTTATTTGACAGACGTTGTATGGAGAATCTGTCAAAAAAGTTGTGGATAGCCTAACAGAAACTTTATCAGCAAGCGGTGAAACAGGTCCTAAGAGTATCTATTCAATTAGTAAAACAAGCGATATGTGGTTATTAGGGTTATGCAAGTCATTAGCATTAGAGGTTAATCGTCTTATGTGGGCTGCGCGAACGGTACTCATGTTGAAAATTAAGATTATGCTAACAATACACACTATATCGACCGATATTATTGCTAAGATCTTACAATGGATCTACCCAATTACTATCTACTACAGAAGTCATGTACTGTTGAATTGCCACTATGATGCCATTGCAGTTAGCAAACTAGGGATCTTTATGAATGGCGCAGGCGCTACATTCTCCCCTGTTTGTGTGTCTGTCTCACGCGCCGACCGTGCTGTTTTCTTACCTGACATCTGCAATGGGTCCCGTAATAATAATAAAACAGTTCTTAGAAATTCATCCTCGAGAATACTTGATTATTGCCGAAGTTGTTGCCCGCAATAATTATTCCTTTTGAACACATCGTGTTTGAAATCACAAACTGTGTTTAACATTTTACATTGAAGGATTTCCACCCAAAAAATAGGACAGATTTGTAACTTAACCTACAGAGGTTAAAAGCGTTATTTAAACATTAAAAGTGTCACCCAGTGTGAAAAGTTTTACTAGCGAAAGATGTATCGAACGTATTGAAAACGTTTATTTTCCTCGCGACAGTGATTCAGAGCTAAGATCGCTGCCATTCACTCAAAGTTTACTTTACAACCGGGTCTCACCGATAAAAGAGACGGCTAACACCGCTTTTCTATGGTTATTTGACTGAAATTTATCTAATCAGTGGCGGTCGATTGGCTTAGCCAAAAATCAAAATATTGACCTACCAACAACGTTATTCGATACACAATCTCCTGTCGAAATCCTCGGATCGGGCGTAATTCTGCCTGTGCCCATCTAGACTCACTGAAAACGAGAAGTGCCTTTCGTAGAGACATTGGGAATTTTAGGCTTACTAATCAAAATATTATGCATAAGTTGATATGTTTTGTCCAATTCTCTGACATTGCAAAATGCGATACAGGCGAAGATAAAAAGCTGTATGGTAAATGAATTGTATAGCTATTTTTTTTTATTAGTAAGGAGGTTTACAAATCGACCATTTGTAAAGTGGCCCTCAGACGATCATTCATTATGACATGCATGTATACGGAGGAAGAAGGCTACCTCTGACCCAACTAATCCCATACGCGAAATTTCCTACTATATGGGTTGTTGTTGTATCACCGAATACTATGTATATAATTTGCTTTGACCCGGGCGGCGAGGGCTAGCGGCAGTTTGATGATGACGGGTCTAGGAACTTCTTAAAGCACCTACATAAGCCAACAGCCTTTACCACACATACGGAGTTTCGAACTTCTACCCCCGCTAATAGAAAATAATAATTAGTATACAATTAGTAAAAATAAAAAATAAGATTTCCTCGCTAGGGATTATAGTGTTACTTATATTGTATATAAAGAATTTTCCCTCTTAGCCGACTAGTTTCGTAGTTTATGCATTTTTTTGCAAAAAATCGATGTCCACGGAACTTTTTTTTTCTGATGAACTACAAGCTGAGGGAAAAATTCCTCGCGAGAAGATAAGAATGAAAATCTTTCTACAATATATTATGTATATTTTGGGTATTGAGCTTAATGTTTTAACATACTTGCTAGAGGTTAAACCTACCCCGTTGGTCTGTACATGACAAGCATTAAGACGTGTCTGTATGAAAGTATAGTTTGATTATGAAATTTAAGATGTGTGAGAGGCTAGACACGTGTAAAATACGTGCTTTCTGATCAGAATCCGATTAAAATCGTGAATACCATGAGCGAGGCCCTTTTTGCTGACTATTTCGATGTTAACGAATAATATTACGTTAATCTTATCCTATGTTAAAATATCTAACAGTTGACACACATTTAACACTTTGAATGTACTTTGGCTACTTATTAAATTAAAATGGAACGAGATAATTAAATTCTGCTTAACTGATTACTCGATTTAAATATAATGTGCTTATTACGAAACGTAACAAAAGATTTTAAATGGCAATTTCTAAGAAAACCATAAACGTACTAAAAAAACATTTAATGTTCTCTGAAACAATTTAGACTCAGTGGAATAATTGCTTCTTTGTAAAAATACGTAAACGTACGTACTTTTTACACTTGTGCATTGTTTTAAAGATTTAAACGTGGAATGTGAAAAATCTTCATGTATATCTATTTAATATTATAAATGGGAAGGTGTGTTTATTTGTCCTTCCATCATGTCCTAACGAACTAATAATCAGGATGTAGGCGCCCCCAATCAAATTGATGCAACAGACATATTTTATAGGCTTTTAATTTTATATTCTCAAAAAATTTACTTAAGCTTTTTGTTGTTTTCTTAAATGCTAAGCTTTGACGAAACTATCTTTAAATATTATAAGATTTAGTGTTTTATAAAGACGATGATGTTGCATGCACCGGCGGCAGTGAAGTTTCGCTTTCGTACAGTCCCCCCAGCTGCCTCACGAACTTGTCGGACGGCATTGCACATGTATTATCGGTTATTTGTTAAGTTTCGGTAATTAAGCCTTTTCGAAATTTCAACCTGATTTTAAACGTGTCTTATATAAACCGTGTGGATTTCGAAAGTCATTTTCTACATGATTCTGCGCTATTACAGGTTTCTTTCTATTTTTAGGATCGGTAATTTTAAAACTAATTATTATTGCTACAACCCTTACTTCTTACTAATAATATTATAAACGGAAAAATGTTTTTTGTCTTCACGACCTAATGAAGCAATAGGGAAGATGCTTGTGAAACAAAATTTATTTAATGTTATTATAATAGTGGGCTAAAAGATAATATACAGAGTGACAAAATATCTCTGAATGATGTTGAGAAATGTGTAAGATATTAGCGATTTAAGTTTTCTACCTATCTCTTTCTCTCAAAACGGAATATAGTATGAACTAAGTGTTACAGCTTAAAGATTTTGACGTCACAATCAATATAAATACTTTAAAATCTTGTTACTTTGTTGTTTTCAATTTTATCAAAAACGGATTGGGCTACATCGTTTTGCAATAACGACACATTTATTTAAAGGAGGAATAAAAAATCATGCAGATTATTCACTATTAACTACTTGAGTTAATTTTTAGCATAGACTTAAAAGACGGAGAGTAACAAAGGTAATAAGACCGCCTTTTTGTACTTTCAAAATTGTATGGCTTTTTTTTCTTGTAGGTAATGTTATTGTACCCGTGATTGTGCACAATAATGTATATTTATTCATTCAAAGGTTCTACTACTTCTGGCGGGGTTATTATGTCCTCTTATTCCCAGCCAAGTTCCAGCTAGTCAGCAGTCACGTGACACTAAATACGTAAAGTTTGACGTTCCCTAATGTCACTAACATG
>JAOTAV010000027.1:3213391-3239764 GCA_026546445.1 Cyclargus thomasi | reverse complement strand
AAGTCCCTCGGGTACTTAGCACGGGGCCAGACTGACGTGGTGTGAAGCGTCCATAGATATTATTATTATTATATTAACTAATAATAGTTCGTCCCATGGAAGCTCATCTCGTGTCAGCTCTGTTCAGTGGGTTGTGCACGGGTGGCGGGCGTGCGCTCGCCGCTTCCTATACTATAGTGAAGATCTCTGTGTGCTACCCGTTAAGACACCAGGGTAGTACTTCGTTCCCCTTCACACATTTTTGCCTCATACGATTTGAATATATGTTATTAAGATTGGTATAGTTTGGTGATTAGGGACTCCTCTGTCACACGATTTTCGACCCTTGTTTCGGGTAGTCATATTTCAGAGACGAGTTTCCTAGTGTGACGTCACAAGTTTGCAATTTCACAGCTAATTGTTACACAGCATTTCAAAATTAGATTTCTGAATTTTGAAATGTTACATCAATAAACTTAGGGCCCCTCAACCCCTTGTCACGCTCACTCGATCCTACCCCCCTTCTACGTGTGACGATCTTCCTTTAGAACTAAACGTATCTTAACACAATTTTAACTTTCAAAGAATGTATTTAGGTTCAATAAATTGCTTTATATTTTGCTGTTGCGTCTGAATTAATGAAATTTGGACTATATAAACATGTTTTCGTGCTATTAACAACACTCTGTGTAATGTTCCAGCCCGTGGCACCTGTCGTTCTCGTTCGCGTTCTTCCTGCACGGCGAGAGTACGGTGTGCGCTTCTGTGGACGTCCGCCAGCACCCGCCGGTCCGCACGCTCACACGCAAGAGGCTCGCGAGACTGCAGCGACCGCCAGCCGCGCAGCCCGCCGTCAGGCAGGACGATAAAGGTACTCGTTTAGGGTAAAACGGAACATAGTTTACCCGCCGCGTTGCGACACCACACCGCCAAAATCGCCAGCAAAAGTACTCTGAGTTTTAATTGATTTTGGAGTCGATTTTGACGGTACGGTACCGCTACGCATTTATTGTGTTTCAGCCCCTAGTCAATTGTTATACCTTTTGCCTGGGACAAAACAAAGAGATAATGCTTTATGGTATGTATGTGTCTAATAAAGATTTCACTGTAACTTTCATAGTGAACATTTTTGCGATTTGTATAGGCAGGTGCCCCCAGTGAAAAAAGTAACATTTTCATTGTTATTATAAGGGATAGGATACTCCCTAAGAGACACATACATACCCTAAAGAATTCTTAAACATTTTATCAGTCATCACTTAGTTTTGTTACGCCTTGTATTAATTATGAAGCACTCTACACACCTACAGCCATCTACAGCCGCCGTCATGTGTCGCGCGAAACAAGTCAGCAGCCTATGTAGATAGATTCATGTCGGCACGCTCGTGTAGCTCACACATGTGTCAAATGTTGCCGACAGGTGCCGGCGACGTTGGCGGCAAAGGTATAATCAAAATGTCTTTACTAACTGATGCTGTTGTATGTTCCAGTGATTCTGGCGCCGTTCGGTCTGGAGGGTCGTGTGACGGGTCGCGAGTGGAGCGACGCGGACGCCGCCACCGCCCGGCTGCTCGACTCGTGGCGGCAGCTCTACCCGCTAGAGCAGGGTTGCGGTGCTGTCGAGGTAAATGACTTATTTTTTAACGAGCTTTGACTTACCACTCATTCCCACCACTGCATCTCCAGTGTCGCCAGGATCGGTAGCGGTATCCGACTACGAAAACCCTTCAATACTATCTCAGGGAGCCCGAGAGACATGCTGAAGCAGAGTTGGTTGGGGATAAATGGCTTATATTGTGTGGTTACAGCTGTTATCTTTATGTATAAAATCACGTAGTTGGTCAGCAATGGACCTCTATGTCACAGATTCTGGACAGAGGTCCTGTCTTAGTCATAACTAAGTTTTATTTTCGTTTACATGGAAAACTTAAACTAGGTCGGGACAACATCTGTCGACTCAACTAGCGATATTAACAATAATACAGTTGGTAACATTTCATTTAAATTTAATGGTTTGAGAGTGTGTTTGTTTACAAGTCTTCAGATGTATGAATATTAATTTTCTATCTAATGTTATGGTTGATTAAAAGTGCTACGTCTTTTGCAGGTGGAGTGCGGGGGCGTACGCATGCGTTACCCGACGCCGTACGCGCTTGTCACGGAGATGGAGGCGCCTCGTGAGCCCCCGCCCGCCGCCCACCTCGCGCGACGCACGCTGCGTGCGCTGCATACGCCCGCGCCGCACCAGGTGCGTACCGTACGCAATGTGAGAGGGGTCATTTTTTAACTGCAAAACTTAGATGGCTTAGCAAAAATTGTGATTTTCTAATGAACACGCTTCTCTTGTATCATATACAATTAATATGTTTTGCAGTTGAAAATGATAATGTAGTTAATAAATTTTCATAAATCTTTGAGTTAATTATTAAAAGGAAGTGAAACAGAGCGTTGTTTTAAGATTAACTACGCTTTGAGTTAACTTCCGATATAAACGAAAGGAATTGATGAGAAATATAATGAGAGTTTGTTATATTTTCGGCACTGAATTCTTTACATTTTCGATCTTTGTACGATTAGCTTAGAGTCGTCTTGAGTCTCGTCTTATTGCTTTCTCGTTTAGATAATGTCTTAAATTTCACAATTTTACATGTGTCAATAGATATTTAGACTCTAGAGTTAATATTAATTCACACATGTAAAATTCCATTATAGCTGCCAGCTGCCGCGACACATAAAAAATGATATAAAATATATGACAATATGCAATAGGCTTTATTGTAATGACATTGGGCTAGCTACTAACTAACTGGACCCAAGTCGGTGCTGCTTTGTAGTGGCGTACAGCAAAATGAAATATATAGCTTATATTGTAAAGTGGAGATTCATTTGAGTCTTTGTGTCACGGCTGGCAGCCAAGACCGCAACGTTACTTAAAGACCTAGCCTATTTCTGCTGTCGGTTACAACCATTGATCAGTAATAGTTTTATTTCTAATATACTTGTTCGTGTGTTTGCAGACAGCAGAGCTGGCGTACGCTGAATGTGCGGGGGACGATGACTTCGCCGATCCCTCGCGCAAGACACCTTGTACCTGTGCTAAGTGAGTGTCGCTTGCCTTGCATATACCATAAGGAGCTGTACTAGTTGTATGTAGATAATATTATGCTTTTTGCTGTACATTTGTATAGTGTTTAAAATAAGCGACTGACACAAAAAAACATTGATAGCATCGACTCAAAGCTTATATTAAAAAATTATTGAATTTGATATAATGCATCTCTAAATAAGAGACACGTTTAGAATGCTTTGTGTTAAATATTATACATTTTTGGAAAGTTGCTGTCGAAAGTAGAAATTATGAAATGCAAGTTCAAGTAAGTTACTGAGAATTTTATGGGTTTACAATCTGTCTCTTTCTATTCAGTGTGAGTGTGGGTTCATCTTAAATGTTATAGATATGTAAATTATTGTTAGCTTGTGTATAACAACCAGCATCTTATTGTAATATATTTCATGTAAGTTACAATATAACCGGCTATACAAATGTACAAAAAAGCTTTTAATATTAATATTATACAGTAGTGAGGTAGCCAATCTGATATGGTAGTGAGAATGACGTGTGATATGCCGTTTTATGTTTATGTATGAAAGTATTTTATAACTTGCATATTATACATAATATGAAATGAATGACAGTTTAGTTTCATTGATAACAACCGTCTTGTGTTTATTTTTTAATGCTGACACTAATTAAAACTTGATTTAATAGTGACAAAGGGTTGCTGATATTTTTTTTGCTTTAAAATGTTATGTTACTGACACAAAGCGCTGGGTGGCATTAAATATAAATTCTTATGTGTTCAATTTTATTGTTAAAGTATGATAGTTTGAAAAAACAGACTAAACTTAGCACATGCTAGACTCCATAATCAGAATCCAAATGGTTGACAAAACTGTTGTTTCTGTTAACCATGCACCCTGAGAGTTGACATAGGCATCACTTATATCTCAACAAAATTACAATAACTAAACTGATTGTTGTTATTGATGAAACTGTATGTAGAGTAGAATAATAATTGGGTATGCTGTAGAGATAAATAGAAGTTTATGTATGTCTTTTGTTGTATATTAATTACTTTATTATAATTATTTCTTTATTTATTTTGTAGCAGACAAACTAATGTATATGAGACATGTGCGTTGGTTAGTTTTATGATGGAAGCGTAGTAAATGTTCTATGTGTTGATTCATTGATGTTTTTATTACAATGGACGATAGGTGCAATGTTTTTATTATCAAAACATGTTAACAGTTTCTACGCTTCCAACAAAAATGCTCCGATGCGTCCTTGCTTCTGTCACACTGTGATCCAAATGAATAATCGCTTTTGCATAGTCCCATAGGTTTTATTATTTTATTAAGCGATGCCTAAATCATTTATTTTAACGAGTGATAATTTCGTAGTTCTGAATTATTGCGGGCCAGATGTCCTAGTTGTATGTAAAGCATGGTATTTCTAAATGCTTCCAGTTGTGTCGCGAAACGTAAATAATCTAAACGAGGAACAATATATTAATAAAATAATATTGGCTTGCCGTTCTACTACTAAATGCGGCGGTATGGGTGTGTAGAAAGGGGTAGTAACAATAGATCCTCGAGGGTCGCAGTGGCGTCAGGGCTGTAATGACCTGCCATTTGGGAAGGTTAGGGGTAGGGTGTGACAGAGGCAGGTGTGTCCGGGCGGCGGCACTAGCGTTGTCTTGCGCAGGTGGCGGCGCCGGCGCACGCCCCGCCCCCCGCGCCCACCGCCCTTCCACCGTCGCGCCGCAACGCACCGATACAGGTATCCCACCGCTGCCACCAGTAGCGTAAGCTCATGACGTCACAAGTCACTAGTCCACCCTCATACTGTGTTCTGTCCATATCAAGCTCGTGCATTCAAAATCACAATGTGGATCTACTCGGCAAAACATCTTGTCATGCATTAAGCTCAGTGATAGTTCGTCAATGGTATATCAATTCTATTCACTATCAAGTAGGTATTAAATGTTAAGAGGAATTCATGGTACCCCTATACATTATTACATGGTGATCTAAACTACATTACGTCCCTAAGCTTACAGGACCGCTTAAGTCATTTTACTAACTTTACAGGATACGAAAAAACTATGCAGTGTTGCGAAGCCAACCGACTTGAGCGTTGTCACTATTAATGAATTACGGCTTTTGATTGGCTGATATCTGTATCATGTGACCAATGGTGCGACGCGTAATGCGCAGCTCTATCCAATGGCATTAAAATGTAAAAATATTGAATTTTCGACTTGAGCAGTGTTGTTAGCTAAAGGACGATTTGTTAAGGCCTTTAAAATCTTATAACTTGCTTTAATGACAAAATTTAACATATGTATGATGCATGTACTGTGTGTATAAAGTTGTGCATGACAATAATATTATGTTATTTTAATGGCTGCGCAGCTTTTTAGAAAGTAAAGCTTCATTTATTTTAATGATAATACAATATTATTTATCATATTAAGGCTACTTATATATTAGTACGCTTTGGTGCCATCTTAAACTTAATATTTAGAAATACATATCTGGGGAATATAACACGTGCATTTTAAGTCTTTGTGAGATGAAAATCTGCAAATTGGCGCGTACAACATTGATAGGAATATATAGCAGATTATATACAGATAGTTCAACTAAGTTATGTGCGCGGCCCGATTTGTAAGTTTGCTTGTAAAATCACAACTTTCATTTATGTGGCAGTGACGTGGCAATCACTGTCCTAGTAAACAAGGCTTACCCACACGTAAGTAACTAGGGACGCGCGCACAATTGAGTTGAACCAACTTTATTATAATAACGAATGTAAAACATATTCTTCTTTACCCGTTTCCTTCTAACAACACTGTATCAACAGAGCCCCGGTGGGCGGAGCTCTCGGCGCGGGTGGTGCGTGCTCGCCCGCGAGTTGCGGCGCGTCCCCCGCGCCCGCCGGCCCGCCCTCGCCCAACCATGCGCACACGCATCACGCGCTAACCACCCACCAGGTAATAAAACACATGTTATGAGTACTATAAAGACAGTTAAATTCTTAATATTAATTTTTGTTTTAATGTGGAAATGACAAAACATGATTATTATTAATAACATGATAATACCAGCTGAGGCTCACAAATAATTTAAGCCAAAATTCGTTTATGTCTCAAGATGATCTTGAGACATAAACGAATTTTTTACTAGATAAAAAGTTTTGTATTTTTTTTTCCCCGGGACTCAAAGTATTTACAAGCCAAATTTAAGCAAAATCGGTTCAGCGCTTTAGGCGTAAAGACATACGGACAGACATATACAGAGACAGACACACTTCTGCACTTATAATATTGGTGTGAAAGTCAAAGGATGATAAGTTGATCGATCTTTTTAATAATATTTTCCTATGTTCATTAACGTTAAATTAATATTGTTATAGCAAACGGGCGTGCCGACGACGTTACATACGCCGGCACCGACGCCCGACCCCCTCGCGCCACCCACGCCGGCCCCGCCTTCTGCGCCCCCACACAAGGTATACACGCAGGTAAACTATACGTACTGTTACTGTCTTGATAGTGGCCCTTAAACTTATTTTGTCAAACACCGGACACTTTGAAAATGAGCTCAGCATGACTCCTCTCCCTCCCTCTGGGTTTCCAGCGACTTCAAGAGACGTTTTCGCCTACTTTTGGAAATACTGATTTGACGTAACATACACATTAAAGATGTTTCCTAACCCTCAGGGCGAGTCACCTGGTGCGGCAGCGGGCGCGCGCGCCGCGTCGCCGTGCGGTGGTGTTATACGCACGCCGGCGTTGCCTGCACCCCCGCCGCGCCTCGACCCGCTAGAGGACGAACACGAGCTGCACATGTTGTACGATTACACCACCGTGCACGCCTGGTTTGTATACTGTTTTGATACAATACACATAAGGTATACTGCCTTCAGACTAATAGATCGTGTGGGTACGACTTCGACGTCTAATTTCGGTACCGGTGGTAGGCATCTTATTATCAACGTTCAAAAAGTGTATTCAAAATACAGAAAGTATAGATATACTATAATATAGAGCTGAAGAGTTTTTTTCTTTGTTTGTTTGAACGCATCTCAGGAAGTACTGGCCAGAATTGAAAAATTATTTGTTGTTTCTGTGTTGGTTAGTCTATTTATCGAGGTAAGCTATAGGCATCACGCTACGACTAATAGGAGACATTTTCATTATCGCATATAGTCGCGGGCAATAGCTAGTTTTGAATAAAAACACTGGTTTGATAAGCTTTTAAGCATACCTTGAACTGAGATTGAGCCTTGGCATGTACCGGTAACAACATACCAATATGTTGTATGTTACCCCTAACATATTAATATCCGAAACACTTCTAATACGGGTAACTAGAAGAATACTAGCGAGTCTTCAACGGCGTATTGAGTTAAAATATAGACTCCTTGCGCATCTTTTGCTCGCAATATTATGCATTAGCCACCAATGAGCGCAGTGACAATGTTTTAGCTTGCCTTGTTTATGTTCTATTGTCGGTGACACTGTTACGTATCAGGATCCGTTCATGTATTGCAATGCATGTCACAAATACAAATTAGTTCATTGATTCTCTACTTGTCTCGAGAAAGATCGTGTATGTTGCTATTTAATAAAGACATTTTACGTTAAAGTCTTTTAATTTCTACATACACGCATACCTACGACTACAATTAAGACTTCATATGTCCAAATGTTTTATCAGCTTATTTACTTTCTTTCTTGTCAGTAATAATGTATATGTGTTTCAGGCTAGAGCACCCGGTGAAGGTGTTTAAGGCGGCCGAGTCGAAGTTCCGCGAAGACCTGGCGTGCGGGGTGGGGGGCGGGGCGGGCGACCTCTACGCTGGCCACACCCACACAACCATGCCCGCTCCCGACCGAGCGCCGCACGTCAAAATCGAGAAGCACGAACACGTGAGTTTTTTTGAATGATGAAATGATGCTCTGAACCCAATATATTAAGTATTGAAATGCTCTGATTGGGTAAATAAGTAAATGATGCAGGGGTGAAAAAAGTGACAAAATAAAAAAACAATTTTTGACGCCAATGACAAGCTTTCACTCATACGATCCAAAGAAGTTGGGACCTTTTCTTATTCATCGTGACATAAACTCAAACAGCAGAACAAACGAGCACGTCCATGGTCCGCTCCGTAAAATTCGATTCGGGCTTAGTGGGCGTGCTCCACAAGGCTAAATTCATCCATCAATTGGAATATTTTCCTATTTTCAATACGTTGTATGTGTGTTTGGAACAGGAGGATTCGAAAGAGTACAAGAATCTGTTCACGTCGGACGGCCTCAACCCGACGCTCAAAGACTTGGACCAAATATTCGAGAACTCCGACGACGCCGCCAGCGGGGATGAGACGGTAAGACTTGTGAGTGTGCCTTTTCCTACTATTTGTCTATATTTACCGGTTGAAGTACGTGAAAATTGCTAAATCTTTGTCTCCTCGAAACTTAAGATAAAAAATAAGTGATAATAACAATGTAAATTGTTATACATAAATTTATGCAATCTGCACGTGTTTTGCCGAACTATAATACTTTTACTTATCCACTTTTAATCTCTAATATTTAAGATTCAGTCAATTTATGCAAGATAATTCCACCTAGTTCTATTCGTTTACAATGTTTTGTTTTTGCCTTTTATTAACATCACGAAGGTATAACATTACCTCATTACATGACAATAATTCTCCAATTGAAGATATACTTATATTATAAATGGGAAAGTGTGTTTGTTTGTTTGTCCTTCCCTCGCGCCCTAAGGAAGTAACAAATCGGCTCAATTTTTGGTATAATATACTTCGGTAGTCGAAAGGATGAGGAGTAACATACAGGCAAGGTCTTGTAAAACATTTTTCCAAAATATTCGTACTTTTGATTTTGATTGGTATTTATTATAATATAATTGGTAAATAAAAGTACTATATAATATACGTATATTATGTATTACAGTTAGTGCAGACACCGCCGGACTCTAACAAGTCGGAGGAGCGAGCCGGCGGGCGGTGCGTGCGCGCCGAGGAGCTGAGTAAGATGTTCCCGACGCCGCCAAGCATGGAAGCGCACGCGCAGCCCAGCCCCGGGTTCAGCCCGCCAGATGACACGCATCCCGCCCACCCCGCGCACCAGTCTCACACCGCGCATAGACTGCACGGCAGCCCACCACCGGATCCTATCGAGGTACGATCCTAATGTGGAAATATTTAAGTTTTTAAGGGACTATTGGACCACTTTCTTCGGTTTAGCTATCTAAAACTTATTTGACACATCCTCCATACTTCTGTCGGAAAAGTTCTGAATAGAATATTCATAACTTATCCATATATATATATATATATATATAAATTATCAGGTAGTGGTAAAAACATCATGATGTGATGTTTTCAATATGTAAGACAAAGAAAACAAACATTATTTATTTTTTCATTATGTAAATATTTTTATCAATAAGACTTTTTAGTTACAAGTGGTATGTTTGACGCAGGACTGGTCGTACGTGTTCAAACCGCCGACGATGTACAAGTACGTGGGCTCGTCGAAGTACGCGCCGCTGACTACGCTACCCAGTCAGCTACTGCCGCCCGTGACGCTGCCGCCGAACGCCGTCTATCGCCCGCGATGGCTGCGGGCCGATCGCGAGAGAGAGCGTGACCGCGACGAGCGACAGCGGACCGACGCCGATGCCAACGGTCAGTTTTTTTTTCTATAAAATTCCTTTGCAAACGAAATTTTTTACTTTCGTATTGCTCTATAAATTGAAACTTTTAAAACCGGACGACTTATTTGCATAGTACTATTAAATTTTAGGTATAACAACTATTGCAGTTATGTCCCGTTTTATAAGCTTTTACTTGTCAAACAAGCAAATTGATCAGTTTACGAAAGTAACGTTTCCCATGGACACTCATGAAATCACAAAAGAATTGCAGATGCGTTACGTTTACGAGTTTGTAACCTTTATACATTGACATCTCGACATACTTTTTATTCTAATGAATAAATTCTTTGATGTATATTGTATAATAACATAATTTTATAGTCCATACTAGAAAATAACTTTAAAAGAGTCTGATGTTATTGTCGCATTTAAAGACAGGGGCAGTGACTAATACGATCGATATTCTTCGATAAAATTCAACAAAATAACTTTTAAAGTTTAAAAATATTACAGTAAACATTTTATTTATTAAAATAGGTACTGCCACTGCGTCTGGCGGGTCGACGAACGGCGTGAAGCGTCCTCTGTCTTGCGCCGGTGCGGGCGGCGGTGCGGGGAGCGGGGCTACTACGGGCGGGGCAGAGTCGCGCTCGCCGGTGCGACGCCCATCCCCCTCACCACGCACGCCACCCGCACCCCCCGCGCCTGCCTGCCCGCTGTTACTCAATGTGCTGCTCGCCGACACGGTGCTTAACGTCTTCCGCGATCACAACTTTGACAGCTGCACGCTGTGCGTTTGCGATTCCAGAGTAAGTTTTGTTTTGTTACTATTTGTAGTTGAGACTGACGAACACCTTTTTTCGGCGAAAAAATATTAATTATTGATAATAATGCTACGATAATAACGCCGTAATTAAGTGAAATAACGCATGAGATGTTATCGATAGATAAAAGCGGCAGGCTTATTTAAGTTAAAGAATTAAGAAAGATTTTATAATTGTGATAAAGAATATGGTGTGTTAAGTTCTGTAATCTTTGTTAAAGTTACTGCTAGAACTAACCTTAACTAAAGCTATAACTACGCCTGTGGTGCGACTCACTTTACTTGTTAATGTTCAAGGCGGGCAATGTTCGCGGTGCGGACGCAGCGACGTACCTGCCTAGCGGCGACTGGGGCGGCGGCGCGGACGACGAGCCGTCGCGCTGCTCGTGTGGCTTCAGCGCCATCGTTAACCGCCGGCTCGCGCACCGAGCGGGCTTATTCTACGAGGTATGTTTTCTTCAAACTAAAAGCGTAAGCGCTTGACTGACAAATTAGGTACAGCTTTGATAAGGATATAACTTATAAGTATGCTTCGAACTGTAGAGTCTCGGCTCACGTTTGCCAACGCTTTGCTCACTTGTTTACGTAGGTTCGGTACAGTGTTATTTATGTAAATGCTCTTATTTTATGCCATTCATCCTTCCATACATATGGAATTGCGTACTTAATATTATAAATGTGAAAGTGTCCCTATTTGCTTGTTATCTCTTTAGGCCTAAATTCCTAAATAGTTAAAAACCGACTTTCCTAAAATTTGGTATGAAGATTCTCTGAGTCCTGGGCAAGATTATTGGATACATTTTATTCCAAAAAATTACGATTCTCGCGCGATTAAAACGATTTTTGACGAATCGAGTGTCATCTAATTATTATACTAAATACAATTTTAACATCGTTTATGTAACAATAACTATTATGTACCATGTTTAATGTAAATAAATATCGAAATATATTATAGTAATGTTATTACTTTTGTGTAGTATGTTTTGTGTGGACACATAATAAAAATGTTCTGATACCTATTCTTATACTCAGGATGAGATGGAGATTACGGGTATCGCGGAGGAGCCGGGTGGAGGGGGCGGGGGCGGACGCGGGTTCCTCGGCGAGGTAGCGAGCGTGCTCGTGCCGCAAAGCGCTGCGCCCGCCGGCGGCGCCGCGTCCGCGCTCACGAGGGCCGCGCGTCGCGCCGCGCGCACCGCAGCGCCAGACGACCTGCGTCTCAACCTGCTTGAGTGAGTGATTTTTTTAAATTTTAAACTTTAGGCTACAAATTATATAATTGCGTTGTTTTTTATATTTAAAGCATAATGCAATGTGATTTATGTAACATAATATGTGATTAATAATGCAAAGCAATGAAAAAGTTACCAACCGGAAGACCTAGAAATCTCTAGGAAACGATATGGTAAACGATAATTTATAATCTCTTTTACTAAAATATCAATGTTCAAGTTAAAATTAACATAAATATTAGATTAACGGCCCGTATCACCACTTCCTGATAAACTTATATTACAAATAGAGTAATAAAGTCTGTTCCACAAGTGTGATAAAATCTACAAGATATGATTAAATCAATCTGGCAGTACTGGTATTCCCGATAACACAGTTTTATTTGACAGATATTTATCATGTACCAGTTACTTATTAAGCTTCTTAGTCGGTAGATGTGTTCTAACATGCAAGCCTCATAAGTAAGTGAAATATTAACATTTGTCTTACGCAGATACTCGGACGGTGGTGCGGCGGCGGCGCGCGCGCTGCGGGCGGCCATGGGCTGCTCGAGCGGCATGGCGACGTTACCGACTGGAACTGGCGCCGTGCATCGGTGGCCGTTCATCGGCGCGCGGGCGCCACGCTCCTCGAGGGATGTCGTCAGGTATTGCAATCGAAGAGTTATTTATTAAGTTTTAATTTAAAGGAATACTATAATCTCAAGAAGAGTTCGTGACAAATAGAGTCCACTATAATAAATCATAATAATAATGAATCGTTTCATGTTGAGACATAAATGGAACTGCTATTATTTTTATATTTAACTGTTAACTTTAGGTAACTTCATGGGAATGTTTTGGAATTTATTATAACGCAACTTATCTTTTGTACAGATTGATGCGCCGCCTGAGGCCGCTGCTGCAGGACGCTATCCAGAAACGTTGCTGCGGCGCGCGCATGTGGGACGGCGTGAGCGGGCCGCTGACGTGGCGGCAGTTCCACCGGTTGGCCGGGCGCGGGAACGAGGACTTGTGCGAGCCGCAGCCTGTGCCACCGCTACTGGTGGGCCACGAACGCGACTGGCTGGCGCTGTCGCCGTACGCACTGCGGCATTGGGAGCGTTTATCGCTCGAACCGTACGCGCATGCGCGGGACGTCGCGTACGTTGTACTAGCTGCAGACGCGCCCGCGCTCCGCGACCCGCTGCGCGCCTTCTTCCGCGATCTTTCCGCCGCATACGAGGCGTGCCGCCTGGGCCGACACCGACCTGTTACCCGAGTCGCGCGCGACGGCATCGTGCGTACCTCAAGGACGGACCGGTAAGTATCTAAAACTTACTATGAAGTCTTAGGTTGCAGTGTAAACTGACTTTTAACATACTATATGGAAATTTCAATTAATTAATGACGAGTCCGATTTACGCTTTCAGAGATGCAAACTGCGAGGAGTGGAGCGGAGAACTGCCTCCGGGGCGATTAGGAGATTACATGCGGGCGTACGCCGAGACGTTACGAACGAACCTCGTTCCTCAGCTGGCTGCCTTGACCATCGACCGGACGATATTAGAAAGTGAGTACTTCCTGCACTTTATGTTCATGAAAGATCATAGGATCGAGGCCTTAAGTCTTTCTATACTTATATTGATGCTATATTACTATCCTACTACTTGCTAGTGAAAACTACGTACATATCCTGCTAGTAAAACTATTATACTTTTTTTTTAATACTTTACCTGAAAGTTAACCACGGATTTGTAATAAAGTAAATAAAAAACACAAAAATGGGATCTATCCAGATGCAAACACGGGAACGATGCGGCCTCCTGCGGCACCTGAGCGTCCGGGCACGCCGGGCGGCGCGGGCGGCGGCGGGGAGGGCGGGGAGGCGAGCACGGGTGACGGCGGGGCGAGCGCGGCGGCGGCGGCGGCCTCGTGGGAGGAGGACGAGGCAGGCGCGCCAGCCCTCGTCATATACGTCGTGGAGCCGCCCGCGGCCCATGCCCACCGCCCCCGAGCGCTGCGTACGCTCCTGCGTCTAGCCGCGAAAGCCGCGCACCATCTCCACCATCACAACCCGCTAATCAAGGTACGAAGTTAAAAACATTTTATGTAACTAAAGTAAGTGTACTATAAGGTGTGTATGTGTGCTCCGTGCAGAGTTAACTCTGAAAGTAGTAGCGCTAAAGCGAAAAAAAAAAAGTTGTTTGTATGGGCAAGCATGTAATGTAATAATAATAAGTAAATAAAATGTAATTAATTTCACAGTAAGCTTTTTGTGTAATTATTACTAACACTAAAGTATTATTACAAACTTAGTTTTGTTATACCTTGTGTGAAATTGCAATGTTCTAAAATCGTGAACCAAACCACTATTGTGTTCGAAAACTTTCTTTGGTTAACTCTTTAATGTGATAATTATTTTTTCTCATGACAAGAATGCATGTGTAAGTTATTAAGGTGAGATTTTACATGTTGTTGCCTGCAGATAATATCTCTGGAAGGGGTGTGCGAGGCGTGGGCAGGGCGTGCGGGGGGCGGGGTGGAAACGCGCGCGCTCGCGTTCTCGGTGTTTGCGGGCGCGCGGCGACAGCTGGTACACTCGCCCGTCGGCAAGTCGCTTACGGGCTTCGGCACTGCCGCGCAGGCAAACCTCTTCCTTAGCAATAAGGATGTAAGTATACTTTCAGTTTTGAAGTTATATAGAAATTTGCTTGACATCTGTATGTTTACTCAGAATAAAATCTATTGTATTTGTTGTTTTTGTATTTATTGTTAACTAATTTGCTTATATTGGTACATTAAATATGAGTGCTGTTTTAGCGAATTTGAAATCGTTTTAGAAATTCTTATTCGAAAGTACAGGCGCATATAGACACAGAAAATTATACGACTCCATTGACACTCTTGCATAAACACTTACCTATTCCGTCTCCTGCTGTTAGTTACAGATAGTTCAACTCAGTTGTACGCGCGGCCCTATGTGTGCGTGCGTTTGTAAATACACAACTTTTATTCATGAGGCAGCAACGCGGCAGGCGCCGTTCGAGTAAACAAGGCTTACCCACACATAGGGCTGCGCGCAAACCTAGTTTAACTATATGTACTTGGTTTCACTTAACATGTAAATTATATTTAACTCGCAGGAGAAGAACCGCGCTCCGTACCATCTGTTCGGTCCGGCGTGGGTGTTGGCGCCGGCGCGCGCGGTGAAGGAGGTCGCGGAAACGTGGGGCACGGCCGCCGAGCAAAGCGCCGTGCTGTACGTCGCTTACTGCCTATCGCACGACCAGCGGTGGCTGCTCGCGGCGGCTACGGACGCGCGCGGAGAGCTGCTAGACACAGCAGCTATCAATATACACGTGCCGCCGAGGTTTGTAGTTTCTTTATAATACGTTTGCGATGGTCCTGTAGGTTTTTAGTAGAGTGAGGATTGTGCGGGCCACTTTTATTATTTAGGTTCGGTCGTTCTCGTTATCTTAGTAAATTGGTTGATTTGAGGGTTGGTTTAAATTATTAAATCAATACTTTCATACATACATGTGATCCTTAATAGTTAAACATGAATTAACATTTTTATTATTATTATATTTCCTGTGGAAACGAACTAGTTCTACTGTTGTGTTATGTTACTACTGAAAGGCATAAATTTTAAATCAATATTTTGCACTAAAGGTCGAGAAGAAAGCGTGGGGGTCCGGCACGGCGAATGGGTCTGACGAAGTTGATGGACTTCATGCTCGGTGTCATGTCGCAGTCCGCGCAGCCTTGGAGACTAGTCGTGGGCCGAGTAGGACGGATAGGACACGGCGAGTTGCGAGGTACGATGTAAAATGTAAAAGTGGTATGATTTATAGAGGTGCATGGTAATTTCTCCGGCAAGATAAGCCAAGCGAAGCTCAGGATTACTACGTACCCTTCAGAAACGTCTTGTAATATTTTTGAGCCTCAATGTTTTCTAATCATTTTCGCAGGAGATAAAGTGTTGAGAATTAACGTAAAATATTGCATCACAGGCTGGAGTTGGCTGCTTTCGCGTCCAAACCTGCAGCGCGCGTCGAGCACGCTCCGAGAGCTGTGCGGCAGCTGTGCGCGCGTGCCCGGCGCAGCACCGTGCGTACTGTCCGCTTGCCTCGTCTCCACCGAGCCGGACTCGTGCCTCCGCCTCATGGCCGATCGATTTACGCCCGACGAGCGATTCTCGCAAGCCTCTATACAGTCCCACTTGCATACGCCGCGTGACGTTACCGCCACACATATACTCGTCTTCCCCACGTCCGCTACCACACAGGTGAGAATGACTCAGGCAAAAAAAAATCGAAAGTTTAAACGCATTTCATAAATAACTGCTTTGATGCGACATATACCTATGCAGTGTATGATGGTATAATATGTTTATTTACATAGTTCGTGTTTGTAGGCAAAGAGGGACTCAGTATCCTATATTCTATATGTATTGTTAATATAATAAACAAGTTTGTTTGGCTGTTTGTGAGTCAATTAATACTGAGTGAATTTAGATGGAATTTGGAGTACAGATGGAGTATTATCTCATTTAAAATATAATATACTTTTTATATGCGAGTTTCATACGCTGGTACATTTCGCACGGCTAGTCCTTAAGTCGACACATAGACATTATGTTAACATTTAATTATAATTTACTCAGAAATAAATTATAGTATTAACAAAATTACACTTTGTTTGTTATACAGTCGAACCACATGCCGTTCGAGCCGCAGCTGCCGAACGGCGAGGACAACGACATGCTGCTGGGTCTGGAGATGGACGAGGATATCGGCGAGGAGAACATCTGCGAGCTGGTCGGCATCAGCGACATGTTCATGGGCTTCGGTGACTCGCCACGCAACTCACCCCGCCGCGACGAGCACGAGGGCGAGCGCGCGCCCCGACATCACGCAGCCGGCGCCTACACCAGCGACGTCGATCCCGCACCGGTGAGATTCATTGTCTAAGCTTACTGATCTACAAGCAACTGCCTTCGCCAATAGACACTGGTAACGTCCGAGTCGCAAGTGCGTTGCTGGCTTTTTGGTGAGGGGATAGACTACGGCAATAAGGGACCATAATAGAGATAAGGAATGAGTGTCGGGCAGTTGGGCCTCTGGTAACCTCACTAGATGAAACGCAGTATTACGCGGTTTTACGCCAGTTTTCTGTGAGGCCATGCCGATATTTCTTTAGTCGAGGCGGTCCATTTGTGGTATGTCAATGAGCGTCTGTATACTTAAGATCGATTGCATAAATCGTCCACAATGCATGCAAAGGTCTTAGTTTTTTTGTGTTCTTGTGATGCTGAAATTTAATACACATGTTGATTTTCCAACAGGAGCAAGTGGGTTCGATGCTGCAACAGCCGCTGGCGCTGGGTTACCTGGTGTCGACGGCGCCGCTGGGCCCCATGCCGCGCTGGTGGTGGGCGGGTTGCGGCCACCTGCGCGACGCCTGCCCGGCCTTCCTGAAGAACGCCCTCCATCTCCAGTGCAGCCAGGCGGGAGATGACTATGCGGCGTTCACGCAGCGCCGCGACGCTCATCCGCTCGACTCGGCTACCACTACTGTCGTGCTTAGGTGCGTATTCTGGGGTATAAGTTATGACAATAAGGATGTTAGTAAAAACTTTTAGAAGAACTTTATACCTATACAGGGTGTTACAAAAGTCAGTTATAATACTTATGAGTATGCATGAGTCGTCTGTGAATTTTTCTGAAATAAAAAGTAACCTATGTCGTTTCACGGGTTTCAAACTGCCCCTAGTGACATTCAGCAAAATCAGATCAGCTGAAAATGTAACATACAGACAGGTAGAGTTTACGTGTTTATCATATTAGTAAGGATTGTTAACGACTTAATGTGTGTTTGCAGGTACGTACTGGAGGGCTACAACGCGTTGTCGTGGCTGGCGCTGGACGGCACGACGCACGACAGGCTATCGTGTCTGCCGCTGCACGTGCAAGTCCTCATGCAGTTATACCATACCGCCGCCGCGCTCGGTTGAGCACCACACCTTGTTATTATTCGCCCCCACCCCGGGGCCCCGAGCTTTAATTACGATATTTATTTTTATCAAAGTATGTATAACCGAGTAGGTCTTCGTAGAAATCGCGCGCGGCTTGCATGTGTGAGCCGTAGTATTTATGCGTTGTAGCCCGCATACAAAGTTGTAAGCCGCGACTGGCTCACTGACAAAGAAGTTTAGATTTGTTTATGGATACAGGCCGTACACAATTACACATGCAAGCCGCGCGCGGTCCCTTTCTATAAAGATGACTTACTTGTTTCTATATACTCTGTTTTTGTTAAGTTCTCACGTTAAGTACGTGGCGGCGTCGGTTACCACGAACGTCGAACGTGATTTGTAACAAGAAAAGTATATTTGTAGCGCTCGCATAAAGCACCGAGGGTCTAGCCTTCTAGAATTCCTTCCAGTAAAGTACAATTATACCTGATACGATGTCGTGATTTGCTACAAATGTTATATTCCGAACGGGATTAGGAGTAACGTCGCATAAGTATACTTTTCTATACCATCTATCTTCTAGACGCGACGATATCGTCGTCGACGGTAACGGATAGACAGTACTTATATAAATTAACTGTATGATACGGTTCCGTCACCGAATCCGAGGCGATGTGAACGCAGTTTTGCATAATACAGTTGCCGGGAGCTATTTATATATGTATATAAGTCGGGTCGGGTTCGGTAACGGGGCCGCGGTGTGTATAAGCTTGTTATTCGCGAGTTGGGTAGTTATGTGGCGTCGGCCGGTATCGGTAGGTTAGTTGTTAGCGGCGGTGCTGGTGACTCGTTTGACCGCCGCGACCCGCGCGACTCGGCGGGACAAGTTTCTCATTAGCCCCGTCCGATCCTCGGGGGCGGCGAACGCGACGAGAGGAAAGCGAAAGTTACCACGCACAAAGATGTATGATTATCGAATGTTACAAAAAAAATAAGAAAATGTAAAAAAAATATATACTTATTGGTGGATTAGCCAGTGTCTAGTGTAAACTAACAGTAACAAAATTTACGAAGGTCCAATTCGGCGTACGCGCAGCGGTTATCGTTATGTGTAGCTAGTGTTAGGGCACCTCATTACTAATATTCTTCCATCAAGTCTTTCTTCAATCATTCTTCCGTGATCTCTCCGTGTTGTCACCGCGAACCTCATTTTCGATAGCCATGATTTTTTAGAATGTTTTAGTCGGATAAGAAAATTGTATTGTTGGAACAGTGACTAGATGATAAAGACACAATATTTATTTTGTACTTTTTTATCTTTTATAGTTATTGTTTTTTTTTATTTATTTGATATTTACAATATCTCGATTTTATTATATTCAGTCGCTCGATGAATTTCAATTAGATAAATTGTTTTTAAACTACTCAAAAATAATATGAATTCGAAGTTATCTGACGAATATTTTAAACTTTGACATTTTAAAATTGCAAGTCTCACAATGTTTGTACGTTCGGGTCATATTTAAACACCTTTGAGATTATTTCAAACATAAAGACGAAAGTTTAAACATTTACAGATATAACATATGTTGTTCAAGTGCAGACAGGCTACAACTATACGGTTCTGTATGTTATGTTTTGTATATAATTATCGTTACAAGCCGGTAAGATTAACCAAAGGACTTAGCCATTTCAGTTAGAATAGATATTTATATGGTCCTCGTTACTTTCGATAGTTTCGTTTGACGGGGTCCTTTTCGGCTAAACTGTATCCAAAATCGTGGATACGAATACTATTTTTATAAACAGTTTTACGTTGAAATGACAAGGAATATTCTTCCAAATATCATAACAATCAAACTGGACTTAGATGTGTAGTTTAACGTTTAGATGCAATTATACATAGATGAATTGTGGTGTCGCGCGTCGACAGAGCAGCTTCGTATCCGGGGAACAATTGTATGTGGGCGTACGACCGCCAGACGAACGGTTATATTAGTAGAAATATTGCAAATATACATACAACTCGCGGCGCGTTCTCCGCAGAGGGAAGGGTGAAAGATTCTAAAACAATGTTGCTAGTGTATCGTTTCTTATGACGCTGTATTAACCTCCGTTTGAACGTGACCTTAGTGACACCAATAGTTTACGGTTAGTTAGCGGTAAGGGGAGCCCTAGAGCCTATTCGAACCTAGCATTTATATAAATAGAAGTCATTTTGTAAAATTTATAACGCGGGCCCGGCGGCCGCGGCGAGCGGCGCGTCGGCCCGGGAATCTCTTGCAGTTTGCTAGTTATATGAAATTTTATATTTTAATATATATCTATAGTAAGGAAAATAGATGTTACATTTTAATAAGTGTACAGAAATGTTTCATGAGAACAAACAGCATTTTGTATTCCGATATCTTTATACACCGTAAAGTATAGGGTGAGGGAGGCGGTATATCGCGGGAGTGCGTAGGGCGCGGGTCGTAGAATCAATTAGTACAGGTTCCGTTCGCTAGGGGCTCCTGCCCTGTAACTTAAATTATTTGAGTGTTGATACCACGGCGACTTAACTGAATTTAGTCTAGTTAAATATGAAATGTTTTAAATGTGTTACAGCATTTGAGAATATTTAATGATGTTGTATATAGTTTATATTTTGTTTTTAAAAAACGATTTGTAAATATGATCGGGTAGTCGGATGTGTCGTTGTTCGCCCGCTTCGCCGACGTATCGTGTTTTAAAGAAACCACTCGTAATATATTTGTACAGTTGTTAAGTGAGATTTTGTAGTTGAATCGATTATTATAAGGTTTCGTTTACGACTATTTTCTTTTTGTTATTGTGAATTTGTCAATTTTTTTTAGGGAATTGGGAACGTACTGTACATAGACCTCACCGTTTTGTCATATATTAGCTGTAAGTGATCGAATCTAATGATTGAGATGGGAATGAAATTTTCTAAACGGAGCAATCATGAGACGCAAACAAAAGTTAGTGTAATACTTGATATTAATATAACTTTATAAATAACTGTGAAAATAGGTAATAATAATTATGAATAAAATATTACATATTTATTGCACATTTTTATTTGTATTTCTTAAAACCTTATACAAATCATATTAATGTAAGAAAATGTAAAGTTCGAGGCTAACAATTCTGTTTATCCACTTGGGTTTATTGAATAAGAATAAGTGACAATGAGTCACATACTGTGTTTACAATAGAGAATAGAGGTATAGTGTCTTAACATGTTATTATTAAATATCATGTTTAGACTATTCCTCTATTCTGCTAATAGGCAGAGATAGTCCAGTTACGGAATATCTATGTACGCTTCACACCACGTCAGTGTGGCCCCATCGTAAGTACCAGAAGGACTTGTGTTACAGGTAGCAGGTACGGAAATATATTTAATACTTTTATACTATACACATATTTAAGATTTTTATTATTTGATACACATATTTAATACACATCCAAGATCCAGGAACATTGAAAAACTTTTGCTCCGTCAGCGGGATTCGAACCTACGACTTCCGGCTTAAGCTACCAAAACCCTTACCAACTGAGCCACAGAGGTCGTCTAATAAATACTCCCGAGGGCTTCATCATTTCCACACTGGCTAAATGTTAAAATAAAGATTTATCACAAGTTTCTAATCGGTTTTTTTAATTTCGAGGTAAAACGCCCGCCTTTCTAGACTAAGACATGTTTACGCTTACACATACTCTATCCACAACTTTATTTGACAGATGTTGTATGGAGAATCTGTCAAAAAAGTTGTGGATAGAGAAAACGTAAAAGTTCTAATTTATCATGGTGTTCCCTGGCATTCCGTATTTCTGAATGCCGCCTACAGTTCCATGAGTCGGTGGCATTACACATAACTCATGTGAATTGTCTATACATATGTGATACAGCTAGATTACAGTTTTATCTATATAAAAATATATTTCTATAAAAAAAATTAACCCTTTCAAGTTTGCTGGTACTATCACAGGGTACAGGTACAATGCAGGGAACTAATACAAAAACAAAATATTATCACTGTTTTGCAGCAGCAACACCCTGTAAAATTACAAAATATTGAATGTCTGTTGAGCGTGTAAGTAAGATAGCTGATACTAATTTTTGGAAAGGTATTTGAGGCAAGCTGTAAACTTGCCATACACCTCTCCTATAATATTATATCCCACTTATGAAGTGCAGTCCTGTCTGGTGAGTATCCTAATATACGCTACTAATTAAACAATATCTCAAACCCATAAAGAAAATTAAAGTAGGTTCTTACTAATACTACAACTCAAACCCTAAATTTAAAAAAAATATCAAAAACATATAATATAGACAATATATCATTTTTAAAACTTTCAGCTTCTTTATAGGAGAGATATAAAATGTATTTTGACCGAAACAGGACATCGGAAAAATTTTAAATGGCAGAGAGCATTATCAGTAGCGGCGTTAGCGGTTAGGGGTAGGGCGACGCTGGGCGAAATTCCAGGGCGAATAGAATGTGGCGCTGCATGACATATAATCTTTTATATTTTTTAAATACCTAATATATAATATTAGAGATGTTGGGGTGCGCCAAAGAAACAAGAGCTCTCGGCGAGAGTGTACAGCCGCTATTCAACATTTCCAAGGAGTGTATAACACGGTTACATTAACTAGACATTTGACCTTGATAAAGAAGTGAAAAACACAGCAAAATATCCAAAAATAGCAACAGAAAACTAGCTAAAATATCGATGCTTGTAGCGGTAACTTTGGCAATTTTTTTTAAGTTTGAACTTAGTACTACTAGGGGACACTACGTTAGCCGGTCAGCGCGTATCCATTTTCTGCCTAAAAAAACGGGCTTTGGCCCACCACACTTTCCCACCACTGTATCTCCTGTGTCGCCAGGATCGGTAGCGGTATCCAACCACGAAAACCCTTTGATATGATCTCAGGGAGCACGAGGGACTGGCTAAAGCTGCCTTGGGACCCGCAACGAAATTAATCAGAAGAAGATAGGAGGAGTACAAAGTTGTTGTTGTCCTAGATCTTTTGCTATGCCAGAGACTACACTCCCATAGAACATAATGAGCAGTTTGTTTAAACATGTAGCCCTCGCTCAAGCACTCGCAAATAGGGGGTGCAACTAATTTAAATCCGAAAAATTTGGCTTTAAAATTTTCATGACCGGTCAGGAATTGAGATACGCAGTGATCAATATCCAACCAATGTTTGGATATAGCCTATCACGTACACTAGGAAAAAAGTTATAAAGATGCCCTTTGATGGAACTATCCCAACGCGAATGCCATACAGAGATTAGGCTATGCACAGAATCTTCTAAAGGCTTGAACAATTTCGAATTTTCTGCTTGTCAACTTCGATATAGTAAACCGAAAACTGGTAGCAACTTTTGAGTAGGTATTTGAGGCAAGCTGAAATTTTGTAATGTATCTCTCCTATATGATTATTAGTACTTTTATATTGGTAGGTTTCTTAATGTTATTTGTAAAAATATGGCCCATTAGTTGCAATAAAGATTAATTATTTATATATAAACAGAGGCGGTCTTAGCCATTGTGAGGCCTCGGGCGGCAGGTCCTTGCGAGACCCTCTTTTCTACCCGACTCCCAAAAAAGAGGAGGTACGAGTATATGATCGACTGTAGATAATTTTTTATGTATGTTTAACGATTACTTCGTCGTTTGTAAACCGATTTTGAAATTTTTTTTGTAGTATAGGGTATTACTTTGACTGAGTACCATATACACAAAAGTGGTGACTAATAATAGGGTGCATGAGTAATCCAGGGAACTCATCAAAATTTTCACAATTCTTGCTGAGGTTAAAGAAATCCGTGACGTAGGCGCGATTTTAAATTCAAAATTAAAATTTACGGGTATGTTGTTGAGAATTCAGCACAAATGATGGGTTTTGTATTGTTCTGTATTAGTTACAGGACTAAAATTTTACTATTTAATTACCTTGTACGCAGTCACCAAGAATATGCTAGCTCAATTTGGAATCCAACATGCGACTCATTCATAGACCCTTAGGTTAAAGTACAAAGAAGAATATCGTGTACTGTTATGATGCCCGGCGCTTATTTTATGTGATAAAAGTGTAAATAGTACATTCATGTAATCAAAGTATTAATAAAAGTGTAAATAGCACATTCATGGAACTTTAGGTTATTTAACTTTAAGTTGTTTGATGCTTTTCGTTATTTCGGTTTTTATGTATTATAATGGTAGAATATTAACCATTAAATATTCGATATCAGGCACAAATGTGAGCAAGTGATACAAATTCAAGGAACGAGCTATTTTATTTATCCCTCCAAAACTCCATTCGAAATTTTAGTAACGCGTCTACCACCTTACTAAATTGACTGAATTGACGCTTTGACTGACGTTTTACCCTGACTTTGACTAGACTTTAGACTTGACGATATAATGTAACGTTGCAAAAAATATCATTGGAACAAGGAAATTGATTTCCCGCCTTTGGCCATGGCCATAGCCGTAGTGCCATATATATATAAAAAAAGATAGTCAACTTCACGTCATTGTCATTTATGTCAAAATTGTTCAGAACATTCAGAATTTGGTCAGAATTATTATTGTCTTGATTTTTTGTGTTACTCTTATTTATTATTTATTTATACATAGCTTTATTAAAGACAAGTATCCCTTAGTAGTCTGTGATTGAAGCTTGGGGACACAAACGTAAAACCCACATTGTACCATAAATACTAACACTATTAGTCATTCGATGTGAGATATAAATTAGAAATGAAGATTAACGAGAGGAATTTATCGGCTTTCGCGTCGTCCGCCACTCCGGTTGACCGTGAAGGATGGTTAGACATGCGGAGCGAAGTCGGAAAGAGCTATCAGAGACGATGGTTTATGTTAAAAGGAAATCTTTTGTTTTACTTTGACAAACAGGGAGAAAAGGAGCCTGTAGGTGTTATAATTCTCGAAGGATGTACAATAGGTAATTTTATTGAAATACATTTTAAAATATATAGGTATGAAGACAAGCAAAATAATTAAGTATACAATTCACAAAATATTAATTTCAGAACTCACTGAAGAAGAGTCATACAGTTTCAAAATAGTGTTTCAATGTGAGGGTGGCCGCACATTCTACTTGTGTACCAATTCTCAGGCATCAATGGAGGCTTGGATGAAAGCTTTGGCTTGTGCAAGCTATGATTACATGAAGCTTATGGTTGCAGAGCTACAGCGGCAGTTGGATGAGGCTCAGGGTAAATTTAATCTTAAGACTTTAGACTTTAGACCGTGACCCATGGTTATATATACCTGCCTTATGGGAGAAATGTGTTTTGGCAATATTGTATTATACAGATATTTTGTATGTTGGGGCATAGATAAGTATAGATGTAAAAAAATAAAATTTGTCTAGCACTATTACATTATAAGTTGAAATTTAAATGTTAGATAAATATATATTTTATTGTTAGACATCATCTATATAAATAAGTTTTTATAGGACTATAGCTTTTTTACACTAGTGATTGTAATGTATTAAAATACCTATATTAAGTCATATTGTCCCTTCGCTAACAACACCACTCAAGTCAAAAATTGGCACATTTTACATTTTAATGTCATTGGATAGACCTGAGCATTGCGCGTCAAAGAATACTCCACGTTATATTGAATCCAGTTAATCAAGAGGCTTAATTCAAAAATTTTTTCCTTCCGTGATGTTGTAAGCTAAAGGACAAGATGTTAAGCTGTTATTGGTTCTTGGACTTCTCTTTTACTGCTATAGTGCTTTATTTCTCATTTTATTATCAATAAAACACAAGGAAAATTAAAAACATATGAAAAATTTGTTTCTTAAAAAAAACAGTGTTTCATTAATGTCAAAACCTTTTAGCCGAAGAAGCAGCAGAGGCGCTGGTTACAGTTTCTCCACCTGAGGAGGAGCCAAAAGTTCCACCAAGGGGTCAAAGATACAACCCATTCAACAAAGCGCCCGATGGTGAACCAAAGACTGTGGCAGGGAGTAGACACCGTAAGCTTTGTTACGTTATTATTTTCTAGCATTTTTGTTTGTTTTTGCCTCTGTGGAATTAGCTGGTTTGCAAATGATTTATTCGACTTGGGACAGCTGTGTGGTCACAGAATGGGTCAAGGGGAAGATCGGTGTTGGTTGCTGGGTGTGCCAACACTGCTAAGCTTGGTCCAATTTGGGGCTATTAAAATTATTGTTATTGTTTATGTCATTATATAATAATTTAAGGTAAACTATTGTATATTTAATGAATTCAAAGCTGCGAAAAAGAAATATATTATTATATTTTTTTCTAGTCCACCGGAGCATTTAATTGGATTTAAGAGTATCCAATTACCTAATACAGCTTATGTCTGTATACCAAATTTATCATAAGCCGTTTAATAGTTTCAGAGAAATGTCCAAACAAACTTATACATTTAAAGACAAGGGGAAGAAGCGGCTAACTAATATTTTAAAAGTGGAGTAAATGATATATATATATATATATATATATATCTTATATCTATATATATATAAAAGAAAGTCGTGTTAGTTACACCACTTATAACTCAAGAACGGCAGAACAGATTTGGCT
>JAOTAV010000027.1:3187977-3213291 GCA_026546445.1 Cyclargus thomasi | reverse complement strand
ATGTTGACTGTGGCATACGGAGAAGCTACCTTGGACCGAAGCAACGTTTATCGGTGGTACAAAATGTTCTCAGAAGGTCGAGAAGATGTGTGTTAGCTAAATTTACTATCGCAGGCAATTATTGGAGGAAACAATTACTAATTGTTTCCTCCAGTAGGTAGAATAATCTGGATTGACGGAAGTCGCAACATACAATATTGACAAGATATGACTTTTCGACTAAATATTTATTGCGATATTATTACTGACAACCTAGTTAACATTTTAATCTTGCTAGATAATAGTAATAAGAATAAATAGATAATATTAATTTATTTCACATTTTAAATGAAATACATTTAAGGTTCAAGTTAAATCAAAACAGCTTATAGCGTTGGGAGCTGTACTAGTTAGAGCTGTGACACAGCTCCCAGCGTCTTCCAACCCTTGAATACTTTATAATTAGGCACATTACATTTACAACAATAAAACAACAACAAAGTTACAACAGAAAATTACTGAGAAATTTACATTAAATTAAAAGTTCATCTATAGTCTATACTAATATTATAAAGAGAAACCTTTGTATTGTTGTATGTCTGTCTTGAATAGGCTCAAAAACTACTAAACCGATTTCAAAATTTATTTTTCCATTACTTAGAGGGATTCTTTCGAATGCGTATAGGCTAAATTTTATCCCGAAAAATAGATAGGAATTTTAGTCGTCAAAAAAACTGCCGTACGTTAACGATTCTCGCGAACACCGCCTAAATTGTTAGAGATGTATGGTTGACTTCTATAGGAAAGTTATAGAACTCAATAATGCCTACAGAAAAGTCCGCGATATACATATATACCAAACATTTATATTTTAGCCATTATAACCACTTTTCCATAAGTGTGTCCGGGTCGAGGCCGAGAGACGTGAGTATTTTCAAGTTTATAACAATTGTAACATGTATGAGGTTGGATTTGTCAATACTATTTTGACTTTTCCGTCTTCAACATCGGCTAGAGGGCTTTACAAGCTTTTTGAGGGCTGTGTTAAGCGGCGCGCCGTTTAGCACAGCAATCGAAGACTAGACATATAATATGTGTATTTTGCTTATATTTTTGTATTAATTTTGTAATTGTATAATAGGGGTGATATTTTCCGTGTGGAAAAAACCCCTTTAAATAATAAATAAAAATAAAAAAAAAAAAGTATTAAGTAAATAAGTAGGTAACTAAATTTTAAGTTAATAATTACATGTAAACACAAAATTTAGTAGCAAGTTGCAAGTTAAATGCATTTCAATTAGGTTGAAATTTTGTTACTACAATTTGGTCCACCTGATGATTGTATCCATGAGTAATTGAGGGAACTCTTCGAAATTTGTATCGAAATATATGGTGATTTGTCTGTATTTTACACTGTGGTGGAGTACGGCGACGTACACTCATTGGAATAATCTTGTGCCACCACTGCCCATTCCCTATTCTTTCATAAAAAGGTCAGTAATGTACATTTTATTCTTTAGTTACGAGTGTCCATGGGTTTTTAACATTTACAAAATGTATCATGATCCTAGTGGTTCTCTATAGGTATAGGCATTATAATTTTGGGTAACTAAAAAGAGTGAAATAATTATTATTTTCAAAAAAAAATTAAAAACAGACTTTCAAGGGTAAAAACAAAAATAATGGAAAAAAAAAATCAAAAAGTATTAAATATATTTATTCTTTAATAGAGCCTGTTTCAGAATTCGGTGAGGCATACTTTTACAGTCATGTTTTGTAAATTTGATTACATTATATCACTAATAATAAATATGATATGGATCGATAGCTTTCACCCTTGGCTGTTCTCACGCAGAATTAGAATACTTACAAATTAATTATCCTATGGGAGTATTTAATCGAAATGAAATACTGTTTGTTAATAAAAAGATATCTGTGGAAATCGTAATCAAATGGGATCAGTGGTTTTCGTGTTGAAGAAAAAGTTTTTTTTGAGGCATGAAGGGAAATATATATACACCACATGTTAAATTGAAAGGAGACGAATATATCTGCGAAAATCGTATTTAAATTTATGGGGGAAAAATTTCATGCACCAGATGTTAAGTTGGAAGAAGAAAAATATATCTGTGAATTAGTAGTTTTCGCGTGATGCTTTAACAACAGACAGACAGATAAACAGAAAAAAACTAACTACATTTTTTGGTTCTGTATCAATGTAGTGAAACCTCCCACTTATTATTTGAATATCCGTAATGTACAGAATTTTCATATCTACAGATTTATTGCATGCTTAGATATTTTGTTTCTGATTCCCTTTTTGCTGTTCGCAGAAATTCTTTGGATCGAGAATATTAAGGGCTGAACAACAATATTGTTGAGGTGGTTTTAATTCACTCAATCACATGAATAAATTTTCATTTACAACGATACCAAAAATAAATGACGCCTCTTACGTAGATCCGGGTGTAAATTATATAAAAAATAATAAATATGTTATGCGATCATCTTTTTTGTTCCTTTTGAAGTATTTATAAAGAAACCAGGCATAAATGATAATTTAACTTAGTTGTGCGCGCGGCGCTATGAGTGCGTACGCTTGTGATTACATAACTTTCATTAATATGGCAGTGGCGCAACAGGCGTCATCCGAACTCCGAGTAAACAATGCTTACCATTGAGTTAAGTTAACCTTATGCGTAGGCTGAAGTGGGGGCTCGGCCAGAGCGCCGCGCTGTACTCAGTGCAGGACCGCGGAGAGAGGGTTGAGTGAGGGGGAGGAGGGAGCGGTACTAGTAAAACAAATGTAAATTTCATCTCGATATATTCTTAATAAAAAGACAATAGGAGCAGCGGCTTAGCGTGTGACCGGCGGAGGCGCGAGGCGGCCGCGCGCGGGGACGCGGGGACTCCGCCCCGGGCGCCGGGCGCCGCCAAGGGGCGCCGGGCGCTGCGGGACACCGCTCCGGGCCCTATTGCCCTTGAATAGGGGACGGGAGGGGTGCCGGCGCCGGCGGCCGCGCTCGTCGACCCGCGGCTATGTTACGTTACGTTGCGCCGTTTTCGTTAGATATGTATCGGGAACGGATCACTCGCTGACGACCGACGAATTACAGAAATAAACTTCCCCGGCTATAATTCATATAACAAGGCGATTTCGAAACGAGGAAATAAACTCTTTACATAGACTCTTAATACTTAGGTATAAGAAAAACTCATTCGATATATACGACTATTTTACGTAATATCTACTACCGTAATAATAACTTGTGTTCGAAGCGTGTAGAGACAGTATCAATAGTTTGGCCGCGAGGGCTGCGCGGGCGCCGGGCGGGGCTCGAGCCTCGCGTTCAAAACGTAATAATAATATTTAGCTATTGGGACAGGTACGAGTAGCGTTCGATATTATTGTTTAGGTATAGAGCGCCCCGCCTGCCCCACCTCGCCCCGCCCCCGCGGCGGACAAGCTCAGAGTTGCGACGACACGCGCTGTACAACATTTTATGCTCCAGAAGTAAGAAAATATTTGGTCGTTTGAGTGATGACGTCTTACTTTACATCGATACCACGATTGTGTGTGAAGAGTATTGCTCAAAAATATATCGCGTACAATAAAATATTTTACATATTTATACAAATCGCCTAACTCTATTGAACTATGTATAAGTAGTATTGCTACAACAGTGCAGGCCGCTAAAGCACAAGGCAGTCTCGACGGGCGCTCCTCTCGGAGACTTCACCGACCCCTCGGGTGGAGACCGCGACGCGGCACCGAGCGGCACCGAGCGGCACCGAGCGACACCGAGCGACATCGCGACTCTCCACCCGTCTGCGCCGATACATTATAATACAAGACGATAATATCGCAACCGAGTATCGTACGTTACCATCACAAGATTTCATTCCTTAAAATTAAATTAAACGTTAAAAGTAGCCGCCGCGTAGGGGGCTTCGTCGACGGAGAGGATCGACCAGAAGGACACAGGTACTGACAAAGAGTTTCCCTTTCGTCGACGACGCCGGCGTGCGGCAAGCCGGAGTGAGTGATAAAGTGAGATCACAATATGTTCGATTGCAAACCAACGTTCATTGTAAAAAGCTGCTTCAAAAAATCGATCGGCCGCGCTGGCCGGCGAGGCTCATGGGCGTCCTCAGACATCAGGGGCGGGGGGCGGCGGGCGGCGGGGCTAGGGCGGAGCGCCGGCCGCCGCCGCGCGCTACACGAAGTCGCGACGACGCGCGGACGCCGAGCCCGGGCTGCCGGCCGCCCCCGCGCCGTCCCCGCGCCCGCCACCGCCCGGCGGCGATGTAGGTGTCGGCACTGCGGGCGCCGCGCCTTTGCTCCGCGCCTAAAACCAACACGTATTATGCCTTTTAATTTTCATTACACGTATTACACAATATTTTGATTTTTGAACTTATACCGAACACGTTAAAAAAGAACCCTTTTTATGAATCAAATCTATACTCATATTGTTTGAAATATCTCGTGTCTAAAGTCGAATGATGAAATTACTTTTATTAATGACACACACACACTGTCTCCGGAAGTAGCCAATTACTGGAGCATGTGATAAAAGTTAAACAAAAAAAGGTCTTACTTTCGTTCTCCTTTTTCTGGCGAGCGCGCCGTCTCTGTCGAGGCGCTCGATGCGATCGGGCCGCTCGGGCCGGTCGCTCTTGTCCGTTCTGTCCGGACGGTCTGTACGATCGGATCGCTCTCCTCGATCCGTTCTGTCGGTGCGGTCTGACCTCTCGCCTCGATCCGATCTATCTGTGCGATCGGACCTCTCTCCTCGATCCGTCCGGTCGGTGCGGTCCGATCTTTCTCCTCGTTCGGACCGGTCGGTGCGGTCGGACCGCTCTGTGTCAGGGGTCGCGTCGTTGGGGTCCGCCCCGAGTCGCGACGCCAGCATCGTCAGTAACTCCTCCACTCGCCCCAACTGCAATTGTGCAAGGAACAAAATGTCAAGAGCAGTGGACATGATTCGAGCTAGCGTTACCCAAATTATTATTATTTTTTGTACAGAACTCATCTGCGTTTTTTTTACGGAGAAGTCCATAGACAAACTTAACTTTTTTATTGACCTTAAGTAATTGAAAGGTGCGATAAACGAGTTTTGGTCTGTTGCGGGCGTCATCAAATTGTATCACATGAGAGTTTTAGCAGTATACCTTCTGCTGTAATCGCTGCACCTCGTTCCGTACATCACGCCGCAACTCCGCCAGCGCCGTGTCCTGCGAGGTTGATGCGGGAGCGATCGTCGGTGCGGGGGCGGTCGCTGGTGCAGGAGCGGACGCCGGAGTGGGGACAGGAGCTGGGGCGGCCGCCGGCGGAGGGGCGGCCGCGGGGGCGGGAGTCGGGGCGGGAGTGGGTTTGCGCTCCTCGCTCTCCTCGTCGATGGGCTCACGCCGCGTCGTCGCACCGAGCACGCTGCTCGTTCTACTGCGTCCGAATGCAGCCTGTAACAGTATGCATATTTTTATTATAAAGTGTTCTATTATCTATCAAAAGTTGTCAGCCGTTATTTGCCATTTACCGGGCTAGAATACCAAAAAAGTTGTAGATTTAGAATCTTGAAGCTATACACACCTTGAGCGTGAGTGCGGCGGCGCTCTCGGTAGGCGCGACGGCGAGTGTGCCAGTGGGCGGCTGACGGTCGCGCGCGCTCAGCGACCGGGTGAAGGCGGCGCGAGGCGCTTCGCCCGCATCCAACGACCCGCCCGACAGCAGGCGGCCCCACTTTCCGCGCGCACCTGCCACCCCGCCCCCTGCTCCCGGCACGCCGCCCCCCGCCTCGCCCTCCCCCCCTGCCGCGCCGCCACCCGCACTCGCTGCGTCCCCGCGTTCTGCATCGGCGACGGGCGCGGCAGCGGCGGGGGCGGGCGTGCGAGGAGGGGCGGCGGCGACGCTGCGCTCGCGGCGGAAACGCGAGAAGATCTTGCGTACGAGGTGGTCCTGCGCCTGCTCCAGCTGCGGCTCTCGCTTACGTCGCTCCATCAACTCGCGCTCGCGCCTCACGTCCGCCACCTAGCGCGGTAATTATTTTTATTTTCGAAACAATTCCACATTTTTAACGAATTTATTAGAATTTAATAAAAAAATATAATAACTTTAGGAAATTACAAGATGTTATCTTTATGATAGTTTCAGTGTTACCAACTCTCAAAAATATTTATCCCTCAAACTAAGTCAAAACCTTAATTGAACCTATATAAATTAACCTTAATTAATTTATGTACAAAAATAAGATCAACCTTTTTCTACGATTACTGAGGGTGATCAAATTGTATTGTTTTAAGCGGTTGTCATACCCGTGAAGTTCTATTTTACATAGGGTTTATAAAGAGATTCGTACCTTTCTGAATATGAGTCGATGGCGGAGATTATATGTGAGGGTGAGGTTGCGGGCGAAGCTGTTGGCGAAGGCCTGGTAGAAGTCGAGCACCTCGAGCAGGCGGTCCCGCTTGATGGTGTGCAGGTCGCAGTAGGTCAGAGCGCGCACATTCGCCGCCGACTGACCCACCGCCGCGTCCTTCCAGAACGAGTCGCCGAAAACGTCGCCCTTGCCTGCGAAGCGTGCTGGTATTAGTGTAACGTGAAATTGGGCGGGCGCGCGGAAGTCGAGGGAGGCGGGGCTACTCACCGAGGATGGCCACGACCTCGTCGTCCTGGATGACCTCGAGGCTACCGGTGACGATGAAGCACAGCGAGTCGATGCTCTCGCCGGTGTGGTAGAGCAGGTCGCCGGGCGCGGAGTGCGACATGTGGAAGTGCATGGCGAGCGCGCGCAGGCAGCCGTCGGACGCGAGGCGGAAGGCGGGGTGCTCGTTGAACACCTTGCGGTTGAGGTGCACGCAGATGTCCGCCTTCATGTCCTTGGGACAGTAGTTCAGCACCTGCGCATACTCCACGTGTCGACGAAAGTTGCACTTCTTTCTGAAATCCAATCTAGTATTACGGAACCGAGAACGTGCCTTATCGGTGTCGAGCCCCTTGGTCATGGCCCACGTGGACACCACGTAGTCCATGACGCGCTCGCTCAGCGCCTTCGGCACCTCGTGCAGCTTCATGAACTCGCGCACGTTGTTCAGCATGTCGTGGTACTTGGCCGTGGCCGACGTCATCTGCTGGATGATCGTGGTCACGTGGCCGAATATCGTCGCGTACAGCAGCGCTAGAGAACACAGCACCGCCACTCACTATCTGTGCAACTCGGGGACATTAAACAGCATGATTACACAGTAGGGTTACACACGAGGATACGATTAATGTAGAACACGACACAGATGATCACCTGACGGCCACACTACCTGCTACGGTGCGTCGGCCGCGCGCGTGTTTGCGTGACGCTATACTCGGACGAGCGCGTGCCAACTATATAAGTATGTAGATTGTAGGTACCTATTATAATAACATATTCATTTTTAACAGTTTTATGTTTATATTGTGGGAGGCTAGTCGGTTCCTGTCGTAGCGCCGGCCGACGTAACGTGTCGGTCGGCGCTCTCGACCGGCTGGCCTCGGCCGCCGCCCTCCTTCAGTCACCTGCCGCGTGCCGCTAAAAGCGCGGCGACGCTTCGTGGGCCCGCACTAAGGTCGGGAGAGAAGGATGAAAAATTCAAATTAAAAGTTTTGTAACTAGTTGTAAACAATATCGTAATAAAAAATATTTCAAGTAAGGGGTTAACGTATCGTAAAATTAAAGCACAAAATTAAACAGCAAAGAAACGTTGCTGTCCGCCTCGGGTCGTTCGGGGGCGAACGTTCGAACTTCGGAGTGCGACCGACAGCTGCTAGCAAACGAAACGAACACGAGAGGATCGGGGTGCTAGGACAGACAAACGAAAAGTGAGTGGACACGGGGGGGAGGGGTGCGGCCCCCCGCGCAGCGCACTGCGGGGGGGTCGCACGTGCCCGGCTAATAACAGAAGAGGTCCGGCACCTGCGACGATCATCATGCAGATGGTGAAGATCTTCTCGTTATCGGTCTCGGCGGCGACGTTGCCGAAGCCCACGGAGGTCATGCAGGTCATGGTGAAGTAGAGCGCGGTGACGTACATGGTCTTGCGCGACGGGCCGTTCACCAGCTCCGGCCCGTCGGACTCGTTCGACCACACGTACGCGTACGGCGTCTGCGTGACGTTGGCCAGCTTCCACAACCACGAGTACTGCAGGCCGGAGTCTGCGTCCGACCGCCCAATCGAGTACCACACGCACGCCAGCCAGTGCGCTACCAGCATATAGAAGCACAGGAGCAGGATGAGCATCGCCGCGCCGTACTCCAGGTAGCGGTCCAGTTTGCGCACCACGCGCCCTAGCCGCAGCAGCCGCACTACCTTCAGCGCGCTGAACAGGCTGCCGATGCCCTGACACATACATGAGGATATTTTAAAATGAATGTTATTTATACATAATAAACCACGGTTGTTGTCGTAACTACCTCCAGGCAGAGTTGACGACCTTTTAAATACTCACGTCCTCGTCGTGGTCGAAGGCGTTGAAGACGTCGTAGGGCAGGCAGGATAGCAGGTCGATGAGGAACCACGACTTGAAGTAGTTCTTGCGGATGACCTTGGGGTCGCTGACCACCTCGCCGCCGGGGCCCACGAACGTCGTGTGGAAGTTGAGCACGATGTCTATGAAGAACACCACGTCTACGATGGAGTCGATCACGAGCAGCGACACGTCCTCACTCGTCTTGTTCTTAAACGCCACGTTGTACGGCACCATGATGGCCGTGTAGAACGTTAGGCATAGGATGATCCAGTCCCAGATGGCCTTGAACGCGCAGTAGTGCAGTAGGATGTGCGGCGGCGTCTTCGGCGCCTCCTGCCGGTACTGCGGCAGCACGTCCCCCGACAGCGACATCACCTGCGACACACGTGTCACCTGACATGCCGTCACCACCCAACCCGCCCGCCCACTACCGGCATGCAGAGCGGGCAGCTCAAACTCGCGAGTCCCGGGCGCGATGGTTCCGCGCAGGCGATAAGGCTGACGAGAAATATAAGTCGAAGCGAGAATATATTAAGGTAAAAAGCTGGATTACGGTGGAAAATATTTTATATTTCGATTACTTTCAAGAAGATTTTTAATTATATCTATTTTAAGGCTACTGATACACGACGACATTGACCGCGAGCGAGCCCCACGCTCTCTCCTTGCGTCAGTGTCGTCGTAGTATCCAGGGAGGGTAACGTGCAAGGAGGTGCTACTAGCAGGGTGCGGGGGGGGGCGGGGTGTAGAGTGCGTGTGTCGTACATGCGGCGCGAGTGAGGCGTGTGTCGCGGCGGGGTGTGTACTGACATGCGCGAGCTGGCTCTGCCGCGCCGGCTCCTTGAGCGCCGGCAGCGCCGACACCAGCACCGACCGCGACCGCGTCACCGACCGCGCCAGCTTCGCGAATTTCGACAGGCCTGCGGGATTAGCCTCGTCACTGCTCGCCGTCGAGTCGCCCGAAATATAATATTTGCATTATATCTAATGCATTTTTTTTAAATTAAGGTATAACCCACGCCATATATGGCTCTGTCAACATGTACTGACTATAGTTCAAATTTGAATATAATAAAGTGTTCGACTTATTTCAGATCACTAGTTTCTTAATATGAATTCGGCTTAACGTAAGAGTACGAAGAAGCTTAAGTTTACTTAAAATACAAAAAAAAAATAATCTATCAGGACGTGTCTGTTAATGATTTTAATCGCTTTAGAGTTACGGTGGGGCGAGTCGTAAAAAGAGAGGTATGATTGATTCAACTTAGTAGTACGCGCGGCCCAATGTGTAAGTAAGCCTTATTTACTAAGAAAGCGCCTGTCGCGTCACATAAATGTAAGTCGTGTATTTACAAGCGTACGCACACATAAGGCCGCGCATAACTGAGTTAAAATCTAATATATAAAATTCTCGTATCACAGTTTTCGTTGCCATACTCATCCGAAACGGCTAGACCGATTTTGAAGAAATTTTTTGTGCTTATCCGGTATCTATGAGGATCGGCCAACATCTATTTTTATTCCCCTAAATTATTTATATAGCAAAACAACGTTTGCCGGGTAAGCTAGTATCTGTATAAGGTTCGGAGCGACGGCCCATCCTCTCTATTTTGTGATAAGGACCAAATAGAGACGGCAGGTGACTGTTAGGTAATACTGGCCTCCCTTGGGGTCGTCGGCGTCGATGGGCTGCTTGAGAGCGGTGATGTCGCGAAAGGTCAGCAGGAACAACACCACCAGCTCTCGCTCGTTGCGGATCGGCGCCACGTGCACCAGGAGCCATAATGGGGTGCCTGAAAACGCAGGTAAAGCTATTGAGTGACATGAGTTTTATCGTGGCTATGCTTCGACACAAAGGTACCGGCTCGACCGGAGTGACACCACGGCCTCACAGAATCCCTATTCCCTCATAATGGCCGGCATCGCACTTGCGAGTCACGAGTGTCTATGGGCGACGGCAGTTGCTTTCCATCAGGTGATCCATCTGCTCGCTTGCCCCCTAAATATCATAAAATAAAATTGTCCACGAGTTGTGTCGCTCGTTAAAATATACGACCGCGATGAAGAATTTGAACACATTGTATTACTGTAGGTGACATGTTTCAACTTATTAAACCAATAAAAAATAACTCTCCCCATGCGCTGTGAACTCCCCAGTAACGCTACGGAATAATCATTTCGTTTTTATTTTATTTTAATGGCATTTACACTTGTACGCTGTACACGGTACAGTGTGTGTGTAAATCGAATGTATAGTTTGGCTACTATAAGTTGAACCTAGCATTTTAAGACATGACATGTATGACATCAGTCTCTAAGCCGTGTCCAAGCATTCATTGTTCACTAATATTAATATCAACTTAACATGTATAGTAGAATAGTAGAGTGTTCAAGCCTATGTACTATTTAGTGCGTAGCTTGTAGTATGTGTGTACTCACGGTTCTTCTTGTATAGGAGTATCTCGAAGTGGTCGGCGAGGTGGTGGTCCAGCGCGCGGTCGACGCGCTCCACCGCCTCCTTCTCCGTGAGCTCCCCGAACATCCACGCGCAACGGCACGACTTCTGCATCACCTCCGCGCGGTTGTAGCCCGACATCTTGCAGAACGTCTCGTTGCAGTACACGATCGGGTAGTCCACGATCTGCGCGTTCGCCAGCAGGAAGCTGCTATCTGCTGCAACACCCACACATATACCTTGTTATCTCATCAACGAATTACCACGTGGTAGTCTTTTGTTTACAGAAACTGAAGCGGAATAAATATACGACATCTTTTTGAAAACTTAGTGCCGATTTACACTTAATTTAGTTAAGTTGCGAGTTAACTTGCGCGATCGCCGAGTTTAGTCATTTTTGACGTTTGAACGGTAAAATCGAGTTAAGTTGTAAGTTGTTCATTAAGTTGGCTTAAATAGAACGCGATCCTATTTTTTGGCGTGTTAAGTGCGAAATGCCAACCCTCTCGCGTCTCCCGCACCCCGCCAACTTAACTCACCAGCGTGTAGATGTTTGAGTTTAGTACAGTTCATATTATATTTAATTTATCAAATTTTTTTTATAAAATACGTATTTCGTTGAGTAAAATATTAAATGTAATTAGTTTGTAGGCAGTAATTGAGCAATTTATGGAGACTTATCTTGTTATGGAACCAGCAACATATGATTACTTAACTCGCCTACGTTTGAACGTCACTTAATACTTAATTTTAGCTGATCGTTTTGTTAACTCGCTACTGTACTTAATTAAATGTAAACCGGGCTTTTGTGATATACGGCTCAATTAAGTACGATTCACCATTCAAGTTATGAAATTAAGAATAAGTGTTCATCTCATATTACAATACAAATGAAAATTAAAAAATGAACTCGAAGTCTTGCCAATTGCATGTGCTAAGCTTGCAGGTGCTGGTGCCAGTGGCGCGTGTTGTTCCAAAAGCTAATGATGATGCAAATAGCTGGCGAGTACGTACCGGCGAGCTGTCCTCGAACACTGGTGAGAAGTTAGAGGCCTCAGACATCTTCATATCGTTAGCTTCCGACATGATGTGCGCTCGTAACTGCTTGTTTCTAAAAATTTGGAGTGACAAAAAAAAAATTAAAGCATGCGTTTCTTAACTCAGTTAAAAATATCTAAATAAGAATCAAAGGCAGATAAGATGTGCGCGCGGCTCTATATGTTTCCTAATAAACTTATCTTACACGTAGAGCCACGCGCACAACTGAGTTGAACTATTATATCTGTAGCATTAAGTTACTTAAGAAGACAGCATTATAATAATGAAGGAGGTGTCACCTGGCATCGAGCTGCAGTATGTGGTTGTGCGCGTGCGCGAGCTGGGCGGAGGCGGTGGCCAGGCGCTCCTCCAGCGCGGCGGACTCCACGCACTTGACGCTGTACCGCTCCGACAGCGACAGGATCTCTCGCTTGATCTCCTCCATCTCGCGCTGGTGGCGGCCGCTGAGCTGGCCCAGCTCTCCCCCCCGCGCTAGCAACTCGCCCTTGAACTTGTCCACCTCACGCCGCACCTCGCTCTCGTGCGCCTTGCGCATGGCGTCAAGTGCCGCCAGAGTCGCGCGCGTCTCTTCCGCTAGCGCCGCCTCTTTCTCCTGCCGCAGCGCCTCCCGCTCCGCCCGGTGCTTGTCCTCCAGCTCGCGCACCACGCGTCGGTGCGAGCTCTCCATCGCTAGCAGTCCCTTCTCGCACAGCGCGCGCAGCTGTTCGATCTCCTGCTGGTAGCGCGCGCGCAAGCTGTCACCGTGCGTGTCTGCCGCTACGGCGCTCTGCGATACGAACGCGGACAAATTAATTTCCGTTCGATTGATCGATTGAGGTTAACGAGTGGTTGTTGGATAAAGGGTACCTACCTGGTAGGCCGCGCGAAGGCTGTCGAGCTGTGCCGAGTACTCGGAGTCTAGCGCGGCGAGTCGGCGCTGCAACGTGCGTGCTCGCTCCCGCAGCGCCGCGCGCTCGCGCTCGTGCTGCGCCTGCATGTGTGTGCGCGCGCGCCGCGCCGCCGCCAGCGCCGCAGCCTGCTGCGCTAGCGCCGCCTCTCCGTGCGCCCGCTCCGCCTGCAGTCGCCCCAGCGCCTCCTGCAGCTGCGCACATCGCCCGCACTCCAGCGCGCCCACCGCCGCCCGCAAAGCTTCCAGACGCGCGGCCACATCCGCCCCGGCCGCGCCCACTCCCGCCTCCGCCCCCGCGGCGTCTCTGCCCGCGGTATCGTCATCACCCGCGAGCCGCCGCCGCGCCTCCGCCACCTCCGCTTCCATCCGCTCGAGGCTCCCGCTGATCTTCGTCGAGTCTTCACTGTCGCCCGAACAGTCACTGGAGAAGAGCGCGCGGCACTCGGTCGAGAAGCGCTGGAATAGGAACACGAACTCCGCCTCGCAGGCGGGGTCAGTCTCCAGCGAGGCGATGGCGTCCTCCGGTCGGCGGTCGGCATCGCGCGGCGCCGACGCGCGGTACGTGCCATCCACTACCGCCACGCGCGCGTCGACCAGCGCTTTCTGTGCGAGCACGTCAGCTAATTGATCCAGTAGCGCGCGGCTGTCGGCTCGTGGTGCGGTCTCGGCGCGGTCACGGCGTTCGCGGCAGCGCGCGGCGATGTCGCGCACGGCGGCGTCCAGCTCGCAGCGCAGGTGATCATGGGCCGCCTGCCACCACAGCTCGAGGTCGGCTCGGTCCTGCGCCGTAAGCGTAAGGCGGGCAGCGCGCGCGTCGCTCAGGCCGCGCTCGCACAGCCGCGCGGCGCGAGCGAGCGCGCGTGCCACCTCGGCCTGTACGAGCTCGGCACCGAGCGCATCGCGCGCCGCCGCCCACGCCTCGCGAACACGCGCTGCCTCGGCATTGGCCCGCCGCTCGATGTCGGCGTCGCCGGCCGCGCAGGAGCCGAGCGTCTCGGCGGCGAGCGCGGCGCATAGCTCGGCGAGGGTGTCGGACTTGTACCGCTCGACGGCGGTAGCGACGTCACGCTGCGCCCCCTTGAGCGCCTCTAGGTCTGCACTGTGGACGATGACGTCGGCGGCGCGCGCGGTTTCGCCGGCTCCGCCGCCGGTCATGACGCCGATCTCGCGTGAGAGGATTCGCGCCAGGTAGTCGAGGGAGCTCCTCGTCGCCGACACGGTCGCGACGCTCTCCCCGTTTATCTTGGCCTTGAGTTTATCGATCAATTGACTAGTTTCGATTATCTCCGATTTGATCAATCTGGCAAAGAACCGACTGCCGTTGGACGACTCCAAGGCCTCCCTTATCCGGCCGATCAGGACGGCCTCGTACGCGAGTTTCTCAGCGAGAATCTCTAAATTTTTTCTCGGCGTCAGCTCTCCGGCCTCGTAGAGGGCGGCCTTCCTCCTCGATATCTCGAGCAGTTTGTCCCTCAGCTGCTCCTCCAGCTGGCGCACGGCCCGCGCTACATCGTCGTCGACGCCGAGGTCGTGGTCGCAGTCGGGTTGTGCAGGGTCGGAGCCGCATGTGTCGGAGCACTCCTGCAGCAGCTTGCTGACGTCCATCAGACACTTCTCCATCGACTTGACGCTATACTTCTTCTCTACGCTCGGCGAGGGCGATCTTCTCGACTTGGCCGCCCGCATCGCGCTCATTTGGCACAAACACTCGTTGACCTTGTTCCTCGAATGTATGACGACGTCCTCTAAGTTTTGAAGCCTGTCTAGCAGATGCCTCTGCGACTGTGTCCCGATGGCGCTTCTCTCCTGAGACTCGCCCGAATTTTCGGAGACTCCAACGACCATTCGGAGAGGAGTGCCGGACGGTTCGCGGCGATTTTCCATGGCGGATGCGACTTTGGTCTCCAGCGAACTCAATCGGACTAGAACTTTCATGGGTTCGGAGCTCGTGGCGCTGTCCAACGATTTTCTCCGGAGTCTAGCGGCCAGTCTCTTCATTCTCTTTTCGTCCGTTACGCTATCGCTCTTAGATAACTTCTCTTTAGCTGGAGAAGTACTTTTCGAGGGAGAGTTTATGATCGGAACCGGTTCCCCGGTTTCCAGTTGTGTTATTTTATTTTCCAGCTCGGCCAGTTTCTCCTCGACTTCCTTCCCGAGCGTCATGGATTCTCGCCCTTTTAGCGATAAGCTTCGTCGCTTCTCTCTTGACTCGGTTTTTTGTATTTTGTGTTTCAGCGTTCTGACCTGCTTGTCGGACGCCGTCAACTTTTGCGTCAAATCCAAAATGCGAGCTGCCATTAAATCTATTTCAGATCTGCTGCACTGCTCTCTCAACTTCATCTCGTTCCTTAGTTTCATGTTGGTGAGCTCGAGCTCGTCGTACACGTTGTGAGACTCACGAAGCTCTCTCTTCATAGTTTTTATTTCTTGAATGGCTTTCAGAAACCTACTCCTCAGGTCGACGTATGCCTCTATCAGTCTATTTTTTTCCAAGGTTTCCAGATTTAAATCGTGCTGAACGTTGCCGAGTTCGGCGAGGGAACCGACGCTTTTTCTCTTCTCCCGCGTCGGGGACTCTATAGCTTTCGCCTCGAGCTCCCTTATCCTGACGTATAGGAAGTCGTTTTCTTTAACGCTCTTCACTAACTTTTCATTGAGTTCGCTGAGTTCCTTTTGAAGTTGCGACACCGTCTCCTGGGCGGAGTTCAACTGACCGGTCAGCATCTCGCAGTGCTCCGTCGATTCTCGTAAAAACGTTTGCGTCTCAGTCAACTTCTTTTCCCAAGTACACTTGTCTTGATTATACAACTTCTTTATCGCGTCGAGGCTCTCCACCTCTTTGGTCCGTAGCGCTATCTCCTCTTCCTTCGCATGGAGGGCGACGACCAGCTCCTCCATCTTCTTCTCCCTCAGGGCCGCCTCGTTTTTCATCTTCCGGAGTCGCGCGAGTTCGGACTCGGCCTCGCTGACGTCGTCGAGAGCCAGCTTCAGTTGTTTCCTGAGGTCGTCGATTTCGATGGACTGTTTGTCCGTCGTCGAAACGTAGCTCCGTTTCCGGGGCTCGCTCGGCTTCTCATTCTCCTCGATGATATCTTCTGGTTTCTTGTTTTCTTTGGCTGCGTCGATTTCGTCCTTCTCTATGTTCGCGTCAATCGTGACCGTCGTCTGCTGGCAGGCTCGCGCGCGCACCTTCTCTTTGACCTTGGATATCGGCGTGCGACTGAGTATCGGAGACTGAGGGGCCTGAGTCGTCAGGTCGCCCCAGTCGGCGCTGTCCCTTCGTCCACCTTCGGAGGCGGTCTTGTACTCCTCGTCGGAGGAGAACGGTCCCGACCGCAAGTTGCCGGGTGTGATGGGAGTTATCGGCGAGGTTGAGGACTCCGACGCTCGGTCAACGTTGTCTTCCCGCAGTATGAGGGACAGCGGGCCCGTGTCGGGCAAGCCGGCCGTGCGCCGCATCGCCGACACCCAATTGGCCCTGATGCCCGCCGTCACCGCTGACAGGACGATGTGCTTGCCGTCCCACGTCTTTAACGGAAAAAAATTCAAGTTATTATTTCAATCCTCAATTTTAGAATAATCCAAGTGAATTATTTTTATCCCTCACATTACCTCAGTCTCAAAGGCGTATCCGTTCGTTGATGGTGAAGTAGGCAGTTCCACGACTCGCGATATCCCGCTCAGGTCGATGACTCCATCCATGAGGCCCCGGTGTTCGGCTTGAGGGTCTCGAAAGTACAGCAGCGCGGCTCCACGCAGGACGAACCAGTGCTTGGACCAGCCCGCGGGACCTCGTCTGTGGAGCCACCCGGCTCGGGCGTGGAGCAGTCGTTCGGCGGGTAGCTCCACTCTTCCACTTTCGGTCGTCTCTGCCGCTTCCACGGCGTCGATCGTTTCGCTGCCCTCGCTCGCGGAGCTCATTATGACTTCCTCGTTCGGTGCTCCACCGTCTGGGGACCCCCGTGCCTGAAATGTTAGTATTTATATTAGAATAAGAATAATAATACTTTTATTTCGTCATCACACAACACGTACAGAACAGCAGATGATGACAATGTAAAATAGTACACAACAGTCGTGTACATAGTGTGTGATGTCAAAATTGGCCCAAGCTCAGAACTTCATTAGAACATAGAAACAGTAGTTTATCTGTTGGACGTGAAGGGACAGTTTCACCACTTTCTGATGAGTGGCGTATAGGCTATCCACGACTTATTATTACTTAGTAGATGAAATATGGCAAATCTGTCAAAAAAGTTGGGCAAGGCCTATCCGACACATATCAGGAAGTGCTTGCTCGGCAGTGATAATCGCAGTTTAGCGGCAGCTTACCGAAAGTCTGTCAGGCGGCGGCAGGCGTGTGGGTCGCTCGAGTGTGGGCGGCAGCGCGCGGCGCGTGCGGGGCCGGGTCAGCGACGCCGCGATGTCGCGCAGCTGCTCGTCGTACAGCTGGTTCTCCTGCTGCATCAGCGGCGTTCGTGCGTTACCTGAAATAATATTTCATACTATATAGTTTACACCCTGGATTTAGACCAAAGACTTCCATTTCCGAAAACCACAATTTTTATTTTCCTCTATAAACCACGGGCAAGATCCACGGGCACAGCTAGTGAGTGGTGTCAGGTGTACCTTCGTCGTCGCCGTTCGTGTGTTCCGGCCAGGTGTCCCGGCGGCGCGAGCGCGCCTTCTCCTCGCCGTTGATCTTGTCGCGGGTCGGCGGGGACGCGGACGATACTGGCTGGTCGGTGTACACTGAAAAAAAAAATACATTTTCAAATATCGAATAATTCTTGAACGAAGAATGAGGGCGCTACATACTTTGTCAACTAGTTAATCGAAGGCAATCATAGCCTCATAGATGATAATCCCGCTCGCCTGTCATGTTTTTAATCGACAATTATGAAGAAGCATTAGAATATAGCAACGCTATTCAGATTTGACTAAATTAAAGGTTGCGCACATCAAGCGCACTTTCAAATCTTTCTTCAAAGGTTTTATCGACGAGTCGTAGTTTTTAAGATTCGTGTAAAGATTGCAAAACCTGTTAGTATCCAGTCATATATTTGCCGGCACTTTCGTCTGGCCCGTAATCGTTGCTCGCGTGCGGTCTCCCATTTTGAAGGTTCGCTCTACAATTTCACATAATGACAGCTCCATTTATATTATTCGATCGCACAAAAGAGTGGCCTAACGAGCCCAGATATATTGTCTGTGCAAACACGCGGCACCATAATTGTGGCACGTAGGGTCGACAGCCCGTGGCACACGGCCGTAAGTTATAGACGAAACTACTCGATGTGAAAAGATGGTGATGTTTCTTTTTGCAACAGGCTACCACTTCGGTCAGCATAATACGAAGCAATCTCAGTAAGTGTCAAAGGCAATAATTCAGACGAGTTCCTCACGAGACGTGCTGCGAATGTGCATAAATATTTATGAAAAACGCCCCATTATTATTAATGTACGAAACAACGACCTGTCGTTACTCGCTGTCGGCAGTAAAAATTACAATCGTATATTAATATCGGCGAGTGTGCGGCCGGCCTAACTCGTAAATTATCGGTTTAAAGGGCGCATACTTCGGTCTTGCTTTTGTTGGTGACCTTGCACGCGATATGGACCAGCCCGGGCGCGCCGGGGGAGGGCGACAGGGGGGGGGGTGATGTCACCCGCACTCGAACATGGCGCCGCGGGCCATTAAAAAGCCTACAACGAGTAGTAATTTTCTTAACTGATTACATCCAGATTAACATTGACTCATCGCGTCCAAGAAATTATCCCAGGATCCTCGCTAGGAACTGGGCGAGATGACATTAAACTTTAACTGCTTTTTGTCCGAAGCAGTCCGTCCCGATCGCGTGGAAAATTTTGCCGCCAATTTAAGAGTTTCCTCGTTTTGATGCTCACGTCTATATTTATCCTGAGAATGCAGGCGCAATTTGCCCGGCATGCAAACAACGGTGGTCGAGCGTCCCGGTGCGTCAAATTGGCGCTTTCTAAACAGTTGCAGCGGCTGATAACACTGATTTGCTATCTGGAGCACCAGCTGATTGCAGCTGCACGTCCGACACACATCTGACCCGCGATCGCCGTCAGGTGGGCCGCACGTGGCACTTCATCATCACGCGGTAATCACTAGCTATATACATCTTGAACTTTGCCTTATGCGTTTAACGGAAATACTGTACGTATCTGACGAATGCTATGTGTTTTCATTTATCTGTGTTGGTATTTTTGTACAGTATTTGTGAGGTTGTGGAGGGTTAGCCGTTAGTCTGAGTATAAGTGTGTTCATTTCACACTTAACGATTAGATCTCAACTAAAAGTCCTAAAGGGCACGGACTTGAGTCTGATGACGAAACGTTTATACAGCTTCTATAGCACCATCAGTGGCGTAACTACAAGGTGGCAAGCCGGCAAAATGCCACGGGCCCCCAGCCGGAAGGGGCACCCGATCAGCTCCCCCAGACAAGTGGCAAGCGATTATTTTTTTACAATAATCGCTTGACGTATTTTTGTATTGGATTGACATAGTGGAACGAAAACGAGTTTGCCACGGGCCTCGAACGGTATGGTTACGCCACTGAGCACCATCATACATAAATTCTGCTCGTTTAAAAACACAAATTACCCCCACAATACATTATCATACAAGGTAAATACACGCAGTTTAGCGTGCGAGGCGAGCTAGGGGAACCAATTTGCGCGTCATCCGGGAATATTTACGAGCGCAAATAAAATTACACCACAATAGCGCCGGGTGTCACGGAGATTATTGCGGGATGACCGGGATGTGATGTGCCCGGGTAAGAATATGAAGTTAGTTGCTAGGGATATACTCTTCAAGTCAAGGGCAGATCCAGCTTTGAAGTTATTGATGCAATTTTAATGGTGCAGTTATCCACCTAGGTAATGAATACTGGATCCCGTCCAGGCGGGGGTCCTGATCTGGTCGGTCGGTAGGACGACAACATTCGGTCGAGCCAAGGGTTTAAATATGTCTTTAAAAGTAGTGCTCCTGTGCAGGTAGTTAAAGAACTCTGTATTTATGGCGCCTGTCGTGTTTCTGTCGTGCAAGCTTAGATAGCTAATAATCTCTAAAAGGCTACATCTCTTATAATGCTTCGGAAGGAAAACGGTTTGAATGCGCAGGCGCAGTGCTTCAAACAGCTGAGCTGAGAAACGACTGAGCGCGATTTGAGCTTACTATGCCACCTGCCAAACTTAAGCTTCGTTACCAAAAAAAAACTACAGAAAAATTTTACCAATTACACATATCCTGTAAATTTGCATCACAATTTGCAATGAAGGCTCCGGATTTACATACCGTACTTGGGTAAAACCCTTGCATCATATGGGTATCTTTCCGCTTATTCGGTTAACATTCCAATCATCTGGGATCCGTTCACACGTAGAGCTTAATGATAAATAATTGTACGTGTTAATCTTCGTCAGGTGTTCAAGGTGTAACAAGTAGCCGACATATATCTGAATGACAGGCGAATTATGACCTTACAACAACCTTCTATGGACAAAGAGAATCAATTTAATCTGTAATTATAACATTGATATTAAGTGACGCTAAAATTATGGTAATTATAGTTAGATCAGTGAGATACCTTCGTGCTACAATTAAGAGCTAGGCTGTCTGTCCGAAACAAAAATTATTCAGTTTATAATATTAATAGTCACCGAACTTAATATCAAATTACAAGTACGAAGTTTCTTTTCTTAGTTGAAAGAATAAACCAGGAGACTGGGGGGAGCAATCAAGCAGGCGTATCACCTGATGAATTATGAAAAGCAACTGCCGTCGCCAATACACACTAGTATGTTTTAACTTCAGTAGCGTTGCAAGTGCGTTATTTTTATTGGAGGACTAGGTCACGGTAAAAGGGAACAGGGCTAGAGAATAGGTATAAGTGATTGATGAGTGATCCCTGAGGTGCAGGGAGTAGGAATTTGGGCCGGTAAACTCAGTCATGGAACGAAACACAGCACAATGTCGCTTGCTATCACTGAGCCAGCTGTAGTATAATGCATTGCGGGTCTTAAGACAGCTTAAACATGTCCCTCGGGCTCCCTGAGATCATATCAAAGGGTTTTCGTGGTTGGATATCGTTGTCTATTCTAGCGATACAGGGGACACAGTTTGGTTGGAATGTGTGATGGGCCAAAGCCCGTTTAAAATAACCCTGCTGTAGGTAACTAGAGACATGTAACTTCTCTAACATAACACCGTATGAGTCAGAGCAGAGATGTAATATCTGCTGCGTCACAGACACCTATCTCCGTGTACACCGGTCACTAACCTCCACATGATGGCTCAGCGATTTTTCACTATAGATCCACCAAGAACAGACGACTAGACATGTCAATTTAACGTTATTATTTAGCTAGCCAACCAAGATAGCTTAAATTATAAAAGTGACTTAGCTTTTAACTTTCACAACCAATCACAATTTCCTTTCTGCTTTTGTTGGATGGCTATCTTTTGCCCGCGGCTTCGCTCGTGTACAATTTGAAAATTGCGCAAAGATAATATATTACATATTCTGCTCCCAGAATATATAATATATTAATAAATTAGGAAAAAAATGTGTAAATCTATTGTCTTTGGGTTTGCTTGGACATTGGACCACTGGTTCTGGAACTAGCCCGGCGAGGAGAATCGGCGTGAGTCACTCGACGTATAGTATTTTGAAGTGACTTCTGATGTCATGTCTACCAGTTGCTACTCTATGGGTGTTTTTGCGTCAGCGTCGCGGGCGCAGGCTACGTGTCTTATATCGCGAAATCAATTACATACACACAATTAATTACAAATATTTACGAGTGCTTTTTGTGACTCGCCAAAGTTTTTGCTTAGAATGTATCTGAGATTAGGTGGCTCAGTTAAATGTTGTACGAGATGATGCGGAGTATATTATGGAACCGAGTATCTCATCTTCATAGATCCGCGCACGGCTTAGGCCGTTTGTCCACCGCACGCCGTCACCGTCAACGAGATTATTTTGGCCCGACAAAATGCCACTTTATGATCTAGGCTATAGGTTTCTTCTAACTACTTTTCTACCGACATTGCTGCGTTGTAGTGGCGTATATTATGCAACTGAAAGTGTACGTCATAGAGTGGCATTTCAGCGGGCCTGAGGTATCTAGTATCAGTAATTAGAGCTGCCCTTGGCAGTAGATCAGTGTCATTGGGGAGCACGCACTGCGGGGGCACGTGTCATCATTCATCATCATATCATCGTCATAGATAGTTGGTTAAATCACGTTGATAATATTATGTGTAGGTAAGTAAAGATTTTTCATCATAACATGGACGTTTGTTTGTCGATCACGGCCAAAGTAGTGAAAGGATTTTGATATGATTCTAACCCCCTTATTCATAAAAATATTTAAGCAATGTTTAAGTAATCAAGGTTCGCTGTGTTTGAGTTATCTTGATTAATTGAACATTGCTTAAACATTTTTACGAATAAGGAGGTAGGTGTATTATCGAATATCGAACTCCGATAAAAGTATAGTTTTTGTTCTGATTAAAATGAATTTAATTTAATTCTTAGAAGAAGTTTATTACTGTAACTTGCAAGTGAAAAATGTCGCATTCGCAATCAAAGAGATATTCGATGCATGAGAATCTAACCCCAGATTAAAGACTGAGTCATCATTAAGCATCTCATAATTATTACTAGGAAAAAATAGTTAAAATTGTACCTACACTGGGAAACCATTACTACAGGAAAATCGTGCAAGTGAATATGAACGCAGTTAATAGCTAATCATTTCCTGGTAAATATTTCCTATCAGTTATCACATTACTTACAAAGTCGTAGGTTATCACACGATCGCGCGATACCGCACACCGCGTGGGGACATTTTTCACCGACAGATGGCGTTGATATTAAATATTTTGATTATGGTGGAATCACATTTAACACTATTTGTATATGCGAGAGCTAACTATACAAACGTGAGAGTTCTTCACTCACAGAAAAACTTGTAACTGAACGGGTTTTGAATTTTGGTATATAGATTATATTGGCTGACATACATAATAATAGAATATTTTTTAAGACTGCGCGACGAAAGCTGCAGAAAAATGCTAGTTCTGTTACTGCTAATAGTAGTATACTGTGGTTCAGTGTTATTTAAAACTAAAAAAACTAAAATTTCTTTAGTCGTCCGGCTTACAAAACTCATTAGAAATAAGATTTTTAGGGTTCCGTACCTAAAGGGTAAAGGGACCCTATTCCTTATACTTCGATGTCTGTCCGTCTGTCTGTCTCCAGACTGTAATGTAATGTAAGCTAGAGTTGATATTTTTACAGAATATAATATGTATTTTTGTTGCACTACAACAACAAATACTAAATATGAAAAATATTTAAGATTTTTTAAGATGTGAAATCCTAATACAGCATACGTATTTTTGCCGCCAGTTTCCTTTTCGATAATAGATGACGCTGCAGTATCTCCACATCGCGCTATCGCTGTATAAGGTGGAAGACTGTTATAACTGTTCAAGTTTATGTATATTTTTAATTTTTTTTAACTCTTTACTAGTACGGAACCCTACGTGCACGAGTCCAACTTGCATTTGGCCGTTTTTGTTGAGTTTTTATAAGTATTTACTCAATAATTTCGTTTGCAACTGTACCTCAAACTTCTAGCACCCTCTATAACTATAAGTACAGTCGGTTAGGATTTTCAATAAGGAGGTTGTTACTTGTTACGTACATTCGCGCACAGAAGGTCGCGGCTCGATAATAGCTCGGCTAAATTATTGACGCGGGAATCTGTTACTTTAGGACACCCGCACACTATACACTTAAGAGCTTGCTATCTACAAATAAAGTTTATTTTGAGGTATGATTTATAACAGTTAAAGCCTGTTTGAATATTTTTATGAATATAATAATAATAATAATAATAATAATAATAATATCTATGGACGCTTCACACCACGTCAATCTGGCCCTGTGCTAAGTACCCGAAGGACTTGTGTTACAGGTACCAGACAACGGAAATATATTTAATATTTTTATACTATACACATATTTAAAATTTTTATTATATTATACACATATTTAATATACATCCATGACCCAGAAACATTTAAAAACTTTTTTTTTTGTTCCCTCGGCGGGATTCGAACCCGCGACGTGAGCTACCAAAGCTCAACCACTGCGCCACAGAGGTCGAGATTGTACAATGAATATGGTATGTCGAGGGCGTCAGAGTTATTTATTCAGTAAACACACGTTCCCTAGGGAGCATTGGGCCTAATATTATATGTGTGCGTTTGTAGGTACATCATTCAAACTTAAGGCTACCTTTACCTACCTAAGTTTATGCTACCTCGGGTTCCAGTTGTACGTCAATCTAACCATTTTTAAACTGTTTCGCTGGGTGCATGTCGAAGTACGGCGCAATTTTTAATTTTTACTTCGAACCTAAGGTACCCGTTGAAGCGATACGGATCCGTCCACATCAATGCTGAACGGGAACCGATTTGGTATTAAGTAGCGAAGCTGTTATTTTGTGTTATTATTTGTTTTAAAATACCAAATAAATTTGTTTTCTTTCGTTCTTTCTTACTGATGTCAAAATGTTGTGATATGAGACCTCTTTGTACGCCGCCTACTGAGTTTTTCTTTTATGATATTTAGAGGGCAAGAACAAGCAGGCAACACTGCACAATGCCGTTTCAAGCTATTTTTCTGTGAGGCCGTGGTATCGCTCCGGTCAAGCCGGCCCATTCGTACCGCTGTGCGCACCTACAATGCATCCGGCATATATCGGTACTAGTTTAATCAGGCTATGTATGAGCTCGTTATAATATTGTTGAAACATGTCGACCTCCGTGGCGCAGCGGTTGAGCTCGATGGTAGCTCACGCCAGGGGTCGCGGGTTCGAATCCCGCCGACGGAACAAAAAGTTTTTCAATGTTCCTGAGACATGGATGTATAATAAATGCGTGTTAAGTTGTCTGATACCTGTAACACAAGTCCTTCGGCTACTTAGCACGGGGCTAGACTGACGTGGTGTGAAGCGTCCATAGATATTATTATTAGTATTATATTGGTGCTGGTGCTTAATATTTGGAGCTTTCAAATGGTATAGAGCAATAGGTAAATTTAGGCGACTGTGGCCATTAACCTCTGCAAACTAAATGTCCAAAAACATAAAACCCGACTGCAGGAACCGTTGCAATTTAAACATCAAATTATGTATATTTCTTGAATGGATATTTAAAGCCCTTCATTCCGATACCCCACTCGACCTAAATGAGCGTAAAAATTTTAAACCTCACAATTTTTAACCTTTTAATGTACCCAGTATCATTTGCGCTATTAAGATAAATCTAACGATACCTCACGTTAACCATCAAGCCGTTTTGGAATACCCAAACAATTATACAT
>JAOTAV010000027.1:3138927-3179646 GCA_026546445.1 Cyclargus thomasi | reverse complement strand
TCGCTGCGAGTGCCAAGTTCCATATGTGATTTTGGTCAGGTTGTGGGAAACAACAAAAAACATGTTATTGGATTGAACATTTAAAAAAAATACAAAATTATTAATACCACAACGGTATATTACAAAAATGGTTTTATCAGAAACTTGGTTTTTGCGCTAAAAATGAGCTTATTTTTAGCGCAAAAACCAAAAAAAAACATATGGAATTTGGCCCTCGCAGCGACGTCTACAGTATTAGTTTTCAGCCCGTTTAATTGCTACCGAAAAACATAATAGCAGGCTAACATTATTCCAATCCAGCGCAATGGAATGCAATTTAGCGTATTCCGGTGCATCCTAGTGCTTGTAAACCTTATTCCAGTAACAATATACGGCTAGATTGGATCAGTAAATTCGAAAAGTCATATTGTGAGATTAGATGTAAAAGTTCCTGGTTTGATGATAGTTATAAAAATTGTCAAGTTAATCAAAAATTTTATATGATTATGCTCTACTGGTGATAAGCAATAAATAAATGAGTTCTCTGATTTCAATAAAAGGGTGGATATAAAAAAGTATTTTTATTAATTGCGTTTAAGTTACTCATAAAGATATTTATACAACAATTACGAAAACAAAAGCTAAAATGCCTTAGGGACTTATATATATTTTTTGCTGTTTTAAATTTGATTATGAAGATTACTAGAATAGCTATCTTTATTTATTTTCTGAATTATGGCATTTAAATTGGCGTGCATGTTTGTTAAATTTGTAGCATACATACTCTGTAATATGTAGTCTCTTCTTTCAATGTACCACGGGGGAAATTGAAAGAGAGCCAGTTGACGGACTACGTCATTTGGTCGAAATATGTCAATTCCATGTAAGTCGTGATCTGTCGGTTGGGTTTGACATTACGCTACCAATTTACCTAGATCCGCAATCTGGCCCTGTTTCAGCTTTCCTGACTGTGTATATATTATAACGATAATAAACTTACCTCATAGGGGTACTTCTTTAATGATCAGTTTCGTCGCTAGAACCATATTATGAAATAATTTGTATAAAGTAAAAGCAATAAAAATTATCGCTGATAGTATTTTGTACTGAAAACATCAAGACGGCTAATGTGAAATTGTGTTTCCCAATATTGTGATTAGAATTTAAGTAATGAATATAACGCCGCCAATGTAGTCGAATATGTAAATAGATATTACGATGCGATGACTGTATTTGAATGTTGTGAAATTTTATACTTTGTCTAAAGACTGTTTTGTAGTATTGAAATTAAATGATTTTTTAATTAATGATTATTGTGTTTCTGAATAACTTTTATTTTCGGTGCTCAATTTTCGATCGTCAATCTGATATTTTCTTTTATCAGAAAGCAGTAAATTTTTGTTATGCGATCACGGTCATTGAACTCCTACGGCACATATCAGTTGCAAATGAATAAGTCATACCATAGACCAGTGTTTCTTAACCGGTGGTCACACGCGAACCACTAGTGGTCCCTGGAATCATCTCAATGGTCGAGGCAGAGGTTCCTGAGGTACCCGATGAATAGGATAGTTTTCTTTGGCATTTCTTTTTATTAAATAAGCGGAAGCAACTTGATGGAAAGCAACTACCGTCGCCAATAGACACTCGCAACATCAGTTGGGTTACCGGCCTTTATGAGGGAATAGGGATAGGGGATTAGTTAAGTTGGGACACCGGTAAACTCACTCTCTCAATTGATCACTTTTTTGAAAAACGTTCCTTATCAGGAGGAGATTCCAGTTAGGTGCATAACTCGGTTTTAGATTTTTGTAGGTTAAAATGGTATTGCATATTGGAGTCCAAATATATTCGATATTTGTACTCTGCCGGACGAAAACATTGTCAAGTGGTCTCAGGACTGATAGGTCAAACGTAACATGAACCACTAAGGTAAATACAGCCTTATGGTAATAGTGTATAGGGATCAAGGTAAAGGAAAAGCACCAAGTATTATATCACAATAATTTATTTTTACACGAGTAACGATCACAAAAGCTCGCAATCAACCGAGTTCAGTTAAACAATGTTAAAAATTAAACATTTACTCCTGAAAAATATACAAAGCTCTCCCACGAGGGCGGTCCTTCGATTGCGCAGTATCAGGTGATCTGAGCTCATTGTAAACATTCACTATACAACAATTACCCTATCTATTCAACAACCCGAAGCGGTCACTCATAGTGATAAAATTTCATATCGAACATCAAACACGATCAACAAATACACAATGTAGCGGGCGACGGGCGAGCGAAGTGCCCTCGCTACAGACTTCGGACGATTCTAACAAACTATTAATATAGCGGAATGATGATTATTATTATCGTTCGTATATTGTCTCAGAGCCAGTCATTAAATTCGATACTTTTCACAGCGAAATTGGGAATTGACAGCCGCCATAAACTGTCGACGCGTCAAATCTCGTTCCCAATTTTCAACTTTGGTGTCGAAATTATCGAATATCAGCTGTCTATATCCAGTTTCTCTAACACTTTCTTAACGACCTCTTTCTTGACAAAATTGCCGATCAAAATATATGCAAATGAAACGACATAAAGCGACTACATATTATCGATTGCTTACGTTAAAACCCTATATTTTGGCAATTCTATAGACAACAGATAAACAACTTGGCTAAGCTCAGCTTACACACCGAATCGCCCGTTGTAATCGTCCATAAACATCGTCACTCGCTCGTCGCGCGCCGTCACTAATTTTGGTCCCAGGCGGGCGCGGCAGTGAGCTGCACGTACAGATAGTTCAACTCAGTTGTGCGCGCGGCCCTGTGTGTGCGTGCGCCTGTCAATACACAACTTTCATTCATGCGGCAGGCGCCGTCCGAGTAAACAAGGTTTACACATGGGGCCGCGCGCACAATCGAGTTGAACTAACTATAAACATCTAAAACCCTTATCATCTACGCGATCAATTGCCTAAGTATATCCGGGGCGCCGGAATAAATAAACCGTCCGACCGCGAGTACCGTTTGTACCGTGCCGCAGGACGCGATTATGCGAAGCGGGCACTAACACGTATAAGTATATTTCGTAAGAACACTTAGTTCTAGTACAACAGCTGGAACAACCTGCGAGTAACGTTACATATATATTTTTTTACAGTAGGCCAATAATTCACTAAAGGGTAATTACTCGTTTGTGATATAATCCTTCTCACTCCCTTACGTTCGAATTGAAACGAGCGTGACCGAAACATATTGTTATATACTCACGAAACTTCTGATATATAAGTAAGTATGTACAAATGCAAATTCTTACATTATATTTTTGTACTAAGATAATGCTTAAATCACTTACATTTCGAAACTAGTACAATTCATTTAACTAACAACCTATCAAATACTTTCCTAGCTATACCGCCGTCCCTCGTTAAAAATTTGTTCGCTTCAAACACAACAGCACGCCGCACTTTCGCATAATCGGATCGCTACGATATAAAAATATACAAATCGTCTTAAACTAGTCTTATTTACACGGGCGGGGGGTTGGGGGGTCCCCCCTCGCACCGACGTTTGTGCGTGTTCCCTCCTGATACGTCGATGCGAGTTCATAAAATAATACATAAAATCCGCTTCACTAGTCACAAAACTCAGACGACAAGTCGTAAAGTTCACAACACTGAGCGCTTCCTGCGCCGCGATTCTTAGCATCTTAGAATCTCAGTGCCACTTCGACTCGTCGGTATTCTCACTAGGGAGCCGCTTAATATTCTCCAAGGTATAAAATTAGTACCATAAGCGCGGTTACATTATTAAGGCACTATCTTTGAATTCTGATTCGTCGCTCTCTCACTGGGTCAGAGGCGTGTATGCCTCTTCAAAATACTCTGCGGTATGTCGATATCGCTTCTTCAAAATCCATGTACTCGACAGTCTATCTTTTCTTCAAACGTCATATTCTATTACGAAGGAATATCGCTTCTTGTAATTTCTATAATATTTTCGACGATTTGAAGATATCTCCTCTTCAAACGATATCGGGACCGTGTGGGGCCGCAGTGCGCAGGGGGCCGCTGCTAGGGCCGGAGGGGCCGCAGGCAGCAGAGCGCGCGCTAGCACAGCACGGCGCGGTCGGAGCGCGGAGGGGGTCGCAAGGGGGCGACGCAGGGTCCGCAGTCGGCGCCGCTCAGCGTGGCCGGCTTCTCGTAGTCCGGTTGGAACTTCTTGCAGAGAGCCAGCACGGACGGCGGGTGCGATTTTCTCGACACCTGAAAGTGGATATTACAAAATTAGACAAGAAGTTTTAACGAGGTTATCGTACGTTTTTTCGCGTTAAAAAGTATCCTATCTCTTTTTTATCGATACTGATAAAGCCTGCTTTACAGATAGTGTATTCCTTAAATGTACATACTGTATTTATTTATGACAAAAATAATAACAACCCCCATACCGTCTTCGGTGACGTTGGCTGGTTTCATTGATACCAGGCCTGATACGCAGAAGTAATTTTTTTATAATGCCTAAGTGTGTGTGCAATACGGAGCACTCTCTCCCTCTCTTATACTCTCATAACCCAGTGAGAGTGATGACCGACACGACTGGCGAGAGATCAGGCGCAGGACCGACACGCCCATCCGACGCATGGATCATCTCACTCGTCAATCAGGTGATCAGCCTGCATTGTCCTAACCGAGCTTGGAAATAACATGTTTCCAACGCGGGAATCGAACGTACCACTGGACCACGAAGGCGAAGTTAGTTATTTATTTATTAATTCTTTATTTGCTCATAAAAATACATTTTAGAAAAAAAAACTAGGTTGGGAATAAAGCAAAAGGGCGGCCTCACCGCTTACAGCGGTTTCTTCCAGGCGACCCATAACAATCATAACAAAAATTAAATAAAGTTTATCTTAATTCCAAACAAAAGGTCCTTGAAATTATAAATATAATAAGTAAGTTACGAAAAATAAAAATGATTGAAAAAAACTACTTATATTTTACACAGATACATTAAGATGAAATAATAATAATAATATTAGTTACCTTGGGTGTGGAGGGTGCGTCGGGGAAGGGCGGGGAGACACCGCGACCGTGCTTCAGCGCCGCACCCCGCTCGCTGCCGCACCACCCGCACACTGAAATTACAAAGTACCATTTAAAATATCGCCCGCAACGCACCTGCCGCTCTTCTGATGTTGCGAGTTTCAATGGGCGATGGTAGTTGCTTTCCAGAAAGTAAAGGTATAATTTGCCCTTAATTTTCTATAAAAAAAATAAAAGTTTATCCTCATAGTATGTACAGCAGAAGACACTTTTTTAGGGTTCCGTACCCAAAGGGTAAAAACGGGCCCCTATTATTAAGACTTCGATGTCTGTCTTTCTGTCTGTCTCCAGGCTTTATCTCAAAAAAAATATTAGCCAGAGAGTTGAAATTTTCACAGAATATATATTTATTTCTATTGCTGCTTTAACAACAAATACTGAAAACAATAAATTAAATATTTAGAGGGAGTTCTCATACAACAAACGTGTTTTTTGCCGCCAGTTTCTTGCTTTTTGATAAAAGATGGAGCTGCACTACTTCTACATTACGCTGTCACTTGATATGACGTGAAATAATAAAGTTGTTTGACTTTCCGAGTACTTTTCCTCAATTTTTGGCTCCCTATTGATACGGAACCCTCCTTGCGCGAGTTCAACTCACACTTGGCCGGTTTTTACCGTATTTTTTTATAATTTTAATTATTTTTTAAATATTTGAAAGGATTGTCAAAATTACAGATGTTTTGCTGAGGTGTACCTCAGCAAAACTCCTTGGTGTGTTACAACACACCAATGATGTAAAATAAGCTCTAGTACTAAGGTGTAATAACATTTGCTCCGTACCTTTGCTATCGTCCTGTGCGTCGCCGTTACAGTCGCTGTGTCCGTTGACACCAGCGCATTTGGTGCCGTTAACAACGTTGGTGCTATTTTCGTGTCCGTTGACTCCGTTTGTGCCATTTTCGTGTCCGTTGACTCCGTTGGTACCATTTTCATGTCCGTTGGTACCGCTGACGTCTTTTCCGTTTAATCCGTTGGTACCGTTAACACCATTGGTGCCGTTGACACCGTTAGTACCGTTGACACCGTTGGTACCGTTGACACCGTTGGTGCCATTGACCGTGACGTCGTCTGCATCGTGGTCGCTGAGGTCGGCGGCCACGGCGACGCCCACGATAGCGCTCGGGATGTCCGCGTCGTCCTTCAACCAGGGGTGCTCCAGGCACTCTTCCACTGTGAGACGACCACTGGAATTGAAAGATTTCGGTTGTGAATATGCCTCTATGTTGTTTTTAGTTAGTAGATTCATCTGGTACGTTTGAATACAGGTTTTCAATAAAACATGCCTGCCTAAACGGCCCGTGAAAACTTTTAAGTAATATGTATACAAACCGAAAAATGGTTTTAAGTTTCAAAATAATTTAAACCAAGGAATAGCCCTTACTACGCCCATTTCTAAATGAGGTCATAGAGCCTAAAAACGTCGAAAACCAAAGACACTTACTTCGGATCAACAACGAGCGTGTCCTTAATAAACTGGATCGCACTAGCGGAGACGCCGCGGAACAGGTCCTCGGGGAAGGTGAGCTGGCACTGCGCGATGTTAAGATACGTCTCCTGCTTGGTGTCGCCGGCGAAGGGCGAGTAGCCGCTCAATAGCACGTACGCTAGCACGCCCACCGACCAGATGTCCGCAGACAGAGTCAGCGGCTCGTATGACAATATCTCGGGAGCTGGAATAGGTTGAATTTAATTAGTTGGTATATTTTATTCAACTCAATAGTGCGCTCGGTCATATGTGTACGTGGGCTTGTGAATACACAACTTTCATTCATACGGCAGTGACGCGGCAGCTAGAACTAGCTATAGTTAGTAGGTAGAACCTATACCTTTAGACTTGTATCAATTTTCAAGACCACCAGACCAGACCATCGTACCAGAAAGGCCGGAGCTAACTATAAAGACGTAGGCCTGAACCAGTCGATCCAGTAAAGACGAAAACAGGATATCCGGTGCTGGTTAAGAAAATTTGTGAATTTCTTTATTCGTATGGTAAGAAGCGATTATTCGACATTATGGGAAACTATGAAAGCGACCTAAATTCCTGTGTTTCTTTTGAAACAAGGTAAAAGCAATCAATCACTGTTTCGAAAAGTGAGACATGTTGAAAAGAAAACGATTGATCGGAATTAGTGTCTTTTCGCCGTTGCATAGCTACTGTGTCTGCTTGTCAGCACTTATTAACTGCGTCCACGAGATCTACAAGTGTATATATCCAAAGCACTCACCAACATAATCCCGCGTGCCGAGTATCTCCCGCACGGTGGCGCCGGGACGGATGGCGCGCGAGATGCCAAAGTCGCATATCAGGAGGTCTTCTCCGTTGGCCGATAGCAGCAGATTCTGCGGCTTGAGGTCGAGGTGTGCGACGCGGCGGGCGTGCAAGTGACGTAGACCTTCTAGCGCGTGGCGCAGAGCCCGCCGCGCCGCACGCTCCGCCAGTCGCTCCTCCTCGTCCAGCAAACGTTGGAGCTCGCCGCCAGCGCACAACTCCAGAACTATGACGACCTCCGTTCGCGTGGAGTATACCTGAAATGGTAAGATAGATATAATTGTAACTGAAATCGTGTTTAAAATAAATAAATAAATTTCGAACGACACGAAAAGAGGGAGCAAGTAAAAATGGGTATTCGTAGTTTAGTTCCCTGTTGAATTCTGGGGTACACTTTATCAGTGATAAGTGTGTGCATTGTGCAGCGTACCAAAAAAGAACAACTCTATTTTTCCCTCTCATCCCCAGGCAGTTAGAGGGAGATGGCTCACCTCGTGTAGCCGCACCACGCGCTCGCTGTCGGCGCACAGCGCTAGCACGGCGACCTCGTGTAGTATCTCGCGCGTGGTGTCTGCCGCGCGGCGCCGCTTGCGGATGAACTTGCCGGCGTACTCCACCTTCGTCTCCAGGTGACGGATCTTGCGGACCGAAGCGAACTTGCCCCTGAAAATAAATTGACGTCACGTAAATAGTTGCTGATATTAAAGTTCTGAAAACGACATTAGTTGCGCAAGAGCTCTTTGAAATAACCCCCATAGGAAAAAAACAACATTATTTTGAATTGAGACACTGGGAACGAACAATGAATAGACCCCGAAACATTGCTAACTAAAGCATCTATTATTTAAATCCTGCTCATTTAAATTATTATATTCATTCCGACAATAAAGACAAACTAAGAGCCGACAGATGCCGACACCCGGTAAGCTTAATAAACCACATCTAATTAACGAACTTAATCACTCAGCGGTAACGTCACAGGCGATCCGTTAAGCTGCCTAATTGCCCCATTTCCCGGCGACAATCTAGCGCTGTTTGTCACCTTAACAGCTCCTCCTAGGATCGTCGACATAAATGATAGGATCGTCTCACTAAAATATTTACCACTACAGTCGCCTCCCTACTTCCTGATTTTGATTGAGATTGTAATATTACGCTCGTTACAGTCAAGTATGACTTAAATAGGAAGCTGGTGACTGTCTTGTGTCCAGGTTCAGTTGACGTTTTCTGTGCTAAATATGAATGTTTGTCTAGATCGAAACAATTAAACGGGTAATGCCGTACGCTATGAATCTTGTGTTTCATAGCGTATGTGTACGCAATAGGGAATATGCATCATTTTTTATTATTTATTTAAATAAATCATTCGTGTAGTCAGTTAGAAAGAGAGACCCGATGTTGATTGTGACCTTAAAGTCCATAAGCTGCATACAAAGTTCATACTTAATTACGTTTTGAGATAAAGAGATGGGTAGAAGGTTTAAATTGCTAATATCTTACTTATTTCTCGACAGAATTCAGAGATTTTTTGTAATTCTGTGTATCTTTTAGTCCACTATCATAATAATTTGCATTCAATTAATTTTGTAAGGGGTGCTAAGGATCAGTAACAGAACATATATCGATAAAAAAAAGTTTTCTGTTTGTCTGTTTGTACACGCTAATCTCAGGAACTACTGATCTGATTCGAATATTTTTTCTTGTTTAATAGCTGTTAGGTCTGGGCTACATATAGGATACTTTTTATCCTCAGACAATTCACGGTTCACGCGTGTTATACAAATTTTTGCGCAACGAAGTTGCGGGCACCAACTAGTGTCCAATAAAACAAATAATACTATACACCAAAACGTTTCCCTTTTAACGAATTCTTAAAACGAAAAATTATATCATCGATACGATCTAACATGGCCCTGCAAATCCTGCCCTTGCCCTACATCGTGCGTAACCCGCGTTACACATTTTTGACCCAAATTTGCGCCCCTGCCGAGGGCGTAGGGCGTCGGCAATCGATAGTAACGGCCCTTGGAGCACCCGGAACTGGGTTAAGTGACTCGCACACATCTTCAGAAGGCGAATAATGGATGTGGGATGCGATTGTTTGCTTACCCTTGCCTTATAAATGTAGCGGCGATTGTCGACTACAAACTCTCAGAACGTTCCCTGATAGACGTAAGCGAACCTGGCGGTTAAGCTTAGACCTACCCTATGTTTTCGCTTCTTTGTAGAATCGCCACACAAAATGTACGAGTATGTAAACATCACATAAGGAGATGCGAACGCGTATGTAATTTCCATACATTCGCTTATTGGTCTTTAATTGCCGATCATTGATCGCCAATCACGGTGGTAATCATGGCTTAGTCATGACCCAACGTGAGGAAAATTTTAGGACATTCAAAGTAATTTCCCAGCTTTACCGTTTCACTTGAAGTAACAGGACAGAAACCATTCCAAAATTCATACAAGTTCACCTCGTTTCTATGCAGCTGACATTACCAACTTTTTAATATTCAACTGAAATTGATTCAAACTTAGTTTCCATTAATTGGGACAGCCGGTAAAATCGGGTCGCTGAAGCGAGGCGCGGGGGTATAGGAGGTGTGGGGAGGGGGGCGGGAGGGCGGGAGGGATTTAAGCGGACGCACCTGCCGCCAGCTGGTAGCAATTTGCACACAAAAAATGTAACAACCTCAAATATTTGACATCGCGCAAAGATCGTAAGCAGGGGCCGGGAATAAGCGAGCTTTTTGGGAAATATTGAAACGTTATCGCTGGTTATGTATTAGAGTGACAGAATTCAAAATAAGCAATTTTATAGTGGAGAGCAATGACAGAATTGCTGTTTATGTATTAGAGTGAGAGAATTCAAAATAAGCAATTTTACAGTGGAGAGCAATGACATAATTGCCGCAAGATTCGACCAATCACAAAACGACACTAGTGTTGTAACTCAGCCATTTGTTGACATACAAATATGAGTTTAATTCTCATAATAATAGAGACTAAGCTGTTTTTTTTTTGTGTATTGAACTCATTTTTGACACGTTTGGTATTGTGCCATTTTAGCACAGAACCAACGATCATTATATTTCGAAATGGGCAACAACGTTTTGTGACATGAATCTGACTTTCGTCGTATTGAACATACTCGTATACCCATAAAATTTTATTGTTACCTTATATAAAATATCGCTTAGTATCTTCATCGGTCAAAAGTATTCTTGTACCAGGCAAGACAGAACCCAAAGCCCATCATTCACAAGCATTAGCGACTTGACAAGTATTTGATAGTTTATGAATATGCGAGCGTTGTATAAAAAGTCAATTTTTCCACATACGTCTGACAAGTGGACCCGATGATAACGCGCTAAATCACTACAACAGCGAGGGGGACGTCTTTTATTTCTCATACGATTATGACCCCTCGTAGCGGAGGGCTCTATCAACTTGATTATCAACAGCAGCTTATCATCTCATTTTAACAGCGTCTTTCATATAAAGATGCTGACACTCGTTATTTTGCCCGTATTCTATAATGTCTCAAACCTCATTCAGTCTACTATTATTACTGTAAGCCTTTTTAGGGCCTATAATAAAACAGTAAAATCGGAGTGTCTGTGCATTAAATATTTTTACAAAATAATCAATGTAAAACAATGTTGTGTTTAAATCTTGTGTAACTCGTGTGACTTCAGTATTTGTAGATTTGATCTTTTCTATTTGAAATAAATACAAAACTATATTTTAGCATTAGTTAATAAATAAATAAATAATCATTATCCTAACCGACCAATGATCATACTTGGCGATATTAATTAGCCAAACCTTGCCATAATTATATTTGCCTAAACAATTATTACTGGTAAGAAATTTCAACATTCATCTGGTGACACCTACTTGTCGTTCTTCACACTCCCATGCTAATTGCACGATGTTAGTGTTTTCTAAACAATTAACAGTTGTAGCGAAATTGAGTATCGTTTCATTTTAGTATTACCTTTCTGATCGTCTCAGCCCCAGGTCGTAATAATTATCTTGCAACTTTTCTTACCTATCACATACATAGCATTTTTTGGTAGCCTCAAAATTTTGATACTTATTTATCCATATCATTATTTCGTCTTACTTTTTATAAAAACAAGATGTTGTCCGCGTGAAATTTGTTAAGTAAAATTATCTCGCTTTTACTAAATTGTTTGTAAAAACGGCATTCACTGCTCGGCTCTTATTGGTCGTAGCGTGATATAGATAGTAGACGTAGACTAACCAACACAAAAACAATATTTCAATTCCGGCCAGTAGTTCCTGAGATGAACGCGTTCAAACAAACAAACCCTTCAGCTTTATTGCATTATAGTGTAGATGTAGATTTTCATGCGCGATATTTTTCGAGACGGTTGCGCCTAAGTCAAGTTTCTCAAAATTCGATGTTATAGAAGCAACTTGAAAACGACGACAAAATATTAATGCAGTGTAAGTTACAGTCATGTAGGTCCCATCTCCCCTATATGGTGGACCACGCATATAAACATCATTATGTATTCTCTTACTCTTCTAATTAATTGTGAGTAACTTTTATTCTAAAATAAAAAAAATATTCAAGACTTTTAAATTTCATGATACAATAAATAAATTTAAATTAGATCTTTTCAAAACGTTCAGTATATTTTGTGAAAGTCTTCAATGTTTAGAGAAGTGTTACCCGAAACAGCGATATAGAATCACATGGACTCCATTAATAAACTTTTAGTATGGCAAAACTTTACAGCGCCTCTAGCGGTCACTTAGGGAACTAAAATTACCCTACTAAAACTTTAAGTAGTCCCTATCGAGTAACGACAAATACTGGATTCCTAGAGTATTTTATTTGGGCAAAGAATAATATTTTAGCTTATTCAAACCGATGCAACGACTGGAAAGCGTTCAGAGCATTTTGAGTATACATACTCGTACATATAGACGGGAGGACTCATAACTCATTGTGCGTGAAACCGGATCCAAGTATTCGGGTTAAGTATGATGGACTACGGAACTTAACGGATTCCGACTGGTAATCCTTCCCCGACGACCGGGCTTTGACGAGTATTTATTGGAGTTTGTAGGTACCACAATAGAAATACAAATAACATAGGAAATATTTATTCCATTTCGGCTTCAAGAGAGAGCGTATACCCTTTTAAAAGTTCGGCAATGCTCCTGCAACTCGTCTGGTGTTGCGACGGTAGTTGCGCTCCATCAGGTAGCCTGTTTGATCGTTTGCCCCTAGACTACTCACTAAACGCATCGGCGCCTTTTAATTCCATAATAATAATAAAATAAATGCGAAAATGTATCTGTTACTTCTTCTCGCCCAAGCCGCTGGACCGATTTTGCTGAAAGGAAGAGGATGAGTTTTGGCGGGGATTTCAGAGAGTGACGTTGTGTGTATTGTATTGTTAGCTAAATTTGTGTTATTTTGGTTTTTAATGTGCAATAATGATAGAATATCGACCATTGAATATTCGTCACCATGCATAAGAGTGGACAACAGGGAATGTGTATGATTTTTTATTCTTCCATTAAATAAATCTATCTTTATATAAACAAAACACAACTCATTTGCTTATAAACAAGAGACTGATCGTTAATTAACCAACAACAAAAGTTTACTTTGTGACAAAAAAAAATCTATCTTTATAGGAGAACGATGTAGTTCAATCATTTTTTTGATGATAAAATTGAAAACAACAAAGTTACAAGCCTTTAAACTAGTCAATTAGAAAGAGAGATCCGATATTGATTGTGACGTCAAAGTCCATAAGTTGTATACAAAGTTAATACTAAATAACGTTTTAACGAAAGAAAAAGATGGGTAGAAAACATAAATCGCTAATATCTTACTTTATTTCTTAACAGAATTCTAAGATTTTCATTCTGTATATCTTTTAGCCCACTATCATTTGCATTCAATTTGATACAACCTCAAGAATGAATGAATGATGAAATGAAAGAATGTGTCATTTTGTGTTTCCCTTCAAAACTCCATCCGAAGTTCTAGTAAAGCTTCTACCGTTACTGAATCGACTGACTTGACGCTTTGATTGCACTGACGATTTATCTTCACTATGACTAGATGTTTATGTTTCTCTGCGATCTGTATGTGCTAGAAATAACGTGGACCTTACATTCAGGAGTGAATGGCCTCCTCTCTCCCTCTGCAAAAAATCGTTACGGCATAAACATTCACCTGTGTATTTGTATGCTGACTTGAGTCAACAGACCGGGATTTGAATCCCATATCGAATATCGGGGCCGACGACTACGCGTTAAAAATTATACTCGAGGACTAAGAGTCGTGCCCCACGAAGATGTCCGGCCACTCGGCCGTCGGCCGCGGTTCGATTAAGCAATTAATATAATTCGATCGATGGTGAAAGAGGCGGGAGGCGAGATTACGACCTCCATCGGGATTATCGACCGCTGGACATAGGCTGTTACATCACACCGTACACGTGCTGTCACGCTGTCACGGAGAAATTGTTTCGTTGTATGGAATTAACGTGAAAGAAAACGTCCCACTTGTTGATCGGGTTTGGGGAGATTGTCCGAACAGATGCGAATGAGAACGGAGATTTATATTTTACTTTAGTGCAATGACTTATTGTTGGCTATTGCCGTCTTTCTATTCACGACTCAACAGAATTAATTTATTCATTTCATTCTGAAATATCCCCGGAATAAAAAAAATAATATTATTTACCTCGCAGAAATCACGGAGTATCTCAGACGCCATATCAAATGAACTTCGATCCCGCTACAAAAAACAACCCAACATTGCCTTTTCACATTCCTTACCATTTGTATCAGAAATCCAACAAACCCAATTTCCTGGGAAACCAAAAACCGCCGCACCGTCAGCGAAACAAACACAAGTCAAAAGTCAAACATATGAGACACGTTCAAAGAATTCTCGCGTTGCTTGCGACATTTCCGTGTACCTCAACCTGCCAACAATTCCACTGCCGAGTATGGTCGGGCCGGCTAAGGCTGCCACCATATCCGTCACTCATTAGATGCAATATTATTTAATAAATTGTCACGGGCTGCAGTGCAGCCGAGATGCATTCCTAATGGTTGACAGATGACGCTCGATTATCCGGATCTACGATGTATTTGACTAGTCGCGCGTATGTAGCTAGTACTAGATGCTACTGAAGCGAGGCCGATAACTGCGGAACGGTTTGTCTCTCTGGAGACAGTTTCCGTTATGATTGAAAACGACATTTTCGGCAAAACAGTCCCAAAGACTTTACATATACCTTCTGTTTTATTCGTAAAAGGCATCCCCATGGAGCGTCCCCGCGTCATTAATTAGTTCGGATAATCGAGTGTCTGGTTAGGTGCGTGGCATCTATATAATGTACAATTTATAAACAATCAATGACGAGGAGAAGAAATATCCACGCGGGGTACCCGCTGGTTATATTATTTTCTTGTTAGATACGTCGTGTACTGCATGTTAAGCATAAAACAAGGAATTTGTGATAAACTAAGGAATTACGGTTTTTAGTGTGGAAGTTATATAAAAGTATTCTCGTTCTATTCCAGATCTCATTTTCCTCTTCAAGGACCCTAAGTCCTTCTTAAGGTATTATGTCCTGTTTCGACACAAAGTACATAGACCCAAAGTATCAACATACCAAAATTGATCTAAATAAATTCACTGTAGCGTGAAAAGGTAATACACAATACAGCTATGCTATTACTTCCAAAACAAAGAACCTTCGATTACAACTACATTTTTAACGATATTTAGGGGGCAAGCGAGCAGACGGATAACCTGATGAAAAGCAACTGCCGTCGCCCATGGACACTCGTGAAATCCGAAGAGCCGCAAGTGCGTTGCCGGCCTTTATGAGGGAATAGGGACAGGGGGATTAGGAAAGTTGGGCTACCGGTAAACTCACTCACTGAACGAAACACAGCACAACGCCGTTTCACGCCAGTTTTCTGTGAGTATCAATCCATGGTATCAATCCGGTCGAGCCGGCATGGCTCTTCTAAGACAAAATACTACTCAAGTTATCACTTATCGCATAGGCGTTACCCTTATTACCAACAACCTTATGCAGTAACGTGTCTTTATCGAGGAGTGAGCGGTTGCACAACCGAGGGTGGGTAACTGGGTACCGGGCTTCCTGCTTCCTAAAATAAATAATACTTTTTAGACAACCCGTCATAACATAACTCGTGTAATATGTAATGCGCCTGTAACACTTGTTTTATTGCTATTTGATAATCTCGCAACACGCATGTTACATTGACGACTGTAGACCGTGTGTAGAGTTAGCTCGTTTGTTTGGAAGTTTGACCATCAATCTCGTCAAAACTTATGAGGCTGTTTAAAGTCATGTAGCTTTCAAGACAAAAACGTCTACCACTTAAGCGTGTGTTCCCAGGATTTATGGACTGTAGTAGTTTAATAAGAAAGTATATAACCGAATGTATAATTTTAATAAAGACATTGCAACACTCGGTCGTATTATTCTTCTCCTAAACTCACCTTACGGGACTTAGGTGACATGTTATTTAAACCCTAACAGATAAATGTCTTAAAACCTAAACGTAAAACCTAACAGACACGATACCCTTAGCAGGAAAACTTTTCAATCATTTTTATTACCTTGTTTTCCATAGTGAGGAAATCATATTCTATTGATTTCAAATTTCAACTATAGTCAGACACATTTATCACACCGAAACTCATTCCAAACCAAGTCTATAATTCGGATCATCTGTCTAAGCCCCGTTTTAATTTTACCCCCTTATGCGGGGCGCTAGAGAGCGCCGTGTAATTTTTCCGCTGGCCGCCTCACTGTGCCTCTATTTCGCAATCATTGTGGCAAATGACGCTGAATCGAGTTTGTACAAGTGCACGGAGATATGCAAGCACAGACTAACTCGACGACAGAGCTTTAAGAAAAAAATACAATAGAAATGTAATAAGGCCTTTCGGCGGTGGCCTATAATAATAATTATTATTATTATTATGGTCAATATATAAGCGATTACGAACTTAAACCTCTAGAAGAGCCTGGTACTTGGTAGTGATGATTTCATGGATCAGAAACGAGTCTTAATGCAAACGCAAATTGCCTTTGTCAACACTCACCATTTCTATTATTATATATATTAAGATATTATATTTTTCGAGCTCTTGCGATTGTTACGAAAAAAATCAGTAAGATTGCTCATCACAAGCGCAGTAATGTTCTGCAAGACTTGTGATAAGATATATAATAATCAATGAACGCACACGGTAATCACCCGCATCATTTATCACTAATTCCAACAAATTACAACACTCAATCTTACATTAGTCAATAAAAAATATATGTTATCTCTTATTGGTTAGGCTTCTGAGCCAATTTTATGTAGTAAATTAAGTATGAAGTAAATTTTAATCGAAGATAATTATTTTACGTAGCGCAATAAGCTTTACGAGTTGCGAGCAACATCCACATCGTCTAAACTTGCTACAGTAAAAAAAATAATTAAACCAGCCTCTGCATACTTATTAATCTGTACCCGAGTCGGACAATAGACTATAACATCGGGGATCCATGTTCAGCGCAATCAAGATTCAAATTACACCGCGCGGGAGTCCCTCCTCCCTGTCCGACACCATCATCCCCTTAACTAAGTACAGACTTAATTACAATGCATGACTTTGACATCCCCGAGTAACGAGTATTTACTACCTATACTAATAACATAAAGCTGAAGAGTGTCTTTTTGAACGAGCTCATCTCTGGTCAGAATTTAAAAAAAAAATTGTGTAAATTTGTCCATTTATCGAGGCTTTAGGCTATATAACATCACGCCACGACCAATAGGAGCCGAGCAGGAGTTAAACGTTTGTGAGGACGACACCCTACAGGCAGGCACTACTCGCTTGACAAAGCCTAAAGTTAACATTCCGATCCACGCTGCCTGCGCCGAGATAAATAAAAAATCTTTTAAAATGGCACACATGACATATCCAGTAGGTTCCTTTTTCTAATGACATTGGTCTAACTGCTCACGACGCCGCGTAGAGCAAAATGAAACCTACAGCTTATATCGTAAGGTGGCGTTTTATTTGATATATTGCCTGTCACGTTGTTCAGAATCGTACCTTTATCGTTATAAGTCGAACTTAAGTTGATGCTTCTAAGATCACCAAGGTGAGCATCAGGCATTGGGCAACCGATGCAGTGGGCATCATCGTTGGGCAACTCACAATATTTAGAGCCCATTTGTGTTATCTTAGCAATCTCGCGACTATCGTGGGCGACTTCATGTCAACAGAATTGTGACATCGCAAAGTTGCTGCAGATAATTTGTAGCCATTTTACCTCCTGCTGGACCTTTATTTTTTAATTTATATTAAGGTAAAGCTAGTAAAAATGCAAATTCATCTTGAACTGCTATAAACCGATATCTATCTAGTTAAGGTTGTCGGGTAGGCTACCCGCAACTTTTTTGACAGCTGTTACCTATGTCATCAAATTTTGACAGATTCTCAATAAAGAATCTGTTAAAATTTGTTGTTAGCCTAAAAAACTCTATCAGTGAGCGGTGAAACAGGCCCTTAAATCTTATAAATAAAGAGAAGAGAGTTAGAAAAAAGGTTGTTGATTGGGTTTAATGCAATAGACTCTCCAAATGTTTGTTCGTAGTATACGAGAATATAAATATTTATCCTATTTAAAAGGAAACAAAATTGATCCGGTCAAACTAAGGAATGAAGTTACATAATTATATGATTTTTCGAGCTTTTGAAATCATATGAAGTTGATACAGTGTTGAGTGTGGCGACTGTGCAAAATTCAATTATTGTTTTCGCCATATCACAACTATAATTACGTGTATATTTAGAGATAGCATCTACTGAGTAATCCATTCGTAGTCGTATTACCTCTGAACATCTTAAACTGCGTTTTAGCTCCTCGGCATAAAGACTAAGCGAAGTTAGATACTGGTGGCGCCAGGGGGGCGTGCAATCGCAAATCACGCGCGTCCATTACACATATAATTGGTTAAATTCATTTATAAATTAATAGATTTGAATGGTTAAGTAACACGATAACATCTCGTCTGGAATCGCGCTGCTCGTGCGCATACTAACGCCGCGTCCAACGTATGATCCAATTGTTATCTATAAAATTGGAGTGTCTGTACATTAAATATTTTTACAAAATAATGTAGGGGTGCTAACGAACAATAATAGAACACATATCGACAAAAAAGTTGTCTGTTTATCTGTTTGTACGCGCTTATCTCGGAAACTACTGGACGGACTACTAGGTCTGGGCAATATATAGGATACATTTTATTCCGGGAAAATGCACGGTTACCGTATGATATACAATTTTTTGCGCAACGAAATTGCGGGCACCAACTATGTAGTTGTAAATAAAATTTATGTCCGTTAATGCGTATTTCCTGCATTAATAATGTTAGTTAAAGATGCAGCCTTTTTAAATATAAGTTGTAGGTATACAGGTCATCCAAGAGAAAGCAAGTAACGTCGCCCATGGACACTCGTAACATCAGAGGAGCGTTTCTGTACATCGCCGGTTTTTGCCGGTTCGTCACCAAGCAACACACAATTTAGTGTAGGGCCAACAATTAAAATATCAAGTGTACCAACGGCCGACGAAAATATCTCGGTGAACTATCTATTCCATATGCAAATTCCTGCATTAGCCATTCCCCCAATCGCGGTAGAGCGGGGCCGGGCACACCTGCGCCGTGCACGCGCTAAATACGGACACTGATCTAACTATTACAACTGTCGATTGCAAATTTTGATAAATTAAATTATTAATCGATACCGACGTGGAGTCGAATATATTTATCATAAACTATACCGGATTTGGCTAAGACAACGTCGAGAAGGAATGTTTATTGCAGTGAAAACAAGAAATCATTTATTTTAATGAAGTAGCGTTATTTTAATAATAATAATAATTTTTAGTGAAACATGATAGCTACTTTTGGCACTACGCGTTCCATGTCCTAAAAAGGCAGCAAACAATCATAAAACAAGAATAGATCGTAGCGGAACGAACAAACAAGCAAATAGCGAGGCGACAACTCCTTTTCAATAATATACAACAACACAGTTTATTTAAATAGGCGAACGCGCAGTTATCGACGCCTGCGCATCTACCGCGGAAACAGACGAAGACTGGAACAACGATTAGTCGTAAGCATGTGTCGGATTCTGATAGTTCACAACATTCCACCAAGGCTTCAAAAATAAATTTACAAAATATATTTTTTGTCATGTTTAAATTTTAGCATATTACAGTCTATATGTTACTTGCGGTCGTAATATAATAGAAACTCACAGTGGGCTCAAATTTTATCTATTCGATATAGATTCTACAAACCTAAATCTAAAAAATACACATCATTATCGCAAATATACATCATACTACCACACCCAAAGATTTGCAATTTTCCTCAGCTCCCAACTAATTTCTTATGTAACTTCTTCAAGTACACACCAAGCTTGTGGCAGCTAAAATATTTCTCGGCACTTACACTAAAATTTAACTAGCAGAATTTGCATACTTAATTATTTACAAGTCTGTAAACATATAGCGCTCGTAGGTCTCTGGGGCCGAATTTACGGCAGTATTGGCTACATCGTATTTAGCGTTTAGTGTATTTGTTTCTCGGTCGATTTGCATTCAGCTGGCGAATTCTTGTCTAGATCGTGGAATTCCTGAAGTAAGTGCACCTGTCGTGTCAAGGTTTGCTAGTTTCCTGCTGGTCTTTTCCCGACACCCGGTACTGATTTGGTTCACCCGAGGCTAATTTGCTTTTGAAAGTGTTTTACTTAGTCCTTTAGATTAAGTCGCTACAGTGAATTGGTTGGACAGTTTCTAGTTTTTGATGAACGGGAGTTTTCTATTCCATCAAAATTCTTAGCTGATTCACCAAACATATGTATATGATCAATCATGATTGTCCGATTGAGATCTAATAGGCGGATACTTTTACAGTTTTTTTGAAATCGAAAATATTATAATTAAGGTTCTATTTGAATTTCTTAACATTTAACTGAAAGTTAATTAGCTCTGAATATAAAACTAAACTACACCCAACACAGCCAGGTAGGTCGCTAGATTTAGAAATGTATTTTTTTCGATCAAATAAGAATACTATGCAAAATGTTATGCCTCTGTAAACAATGGACTAATTAAAATCTTGTTAGTGACTAGATCAGACTAAGGTCTCGATTGAATCATCAGAACAAATAGGTCTTGACATAATGGCACCGAGAGCCGGCGAACAAGAGGATGCGCGGGCGCAGCCGCGGAAGCGAACGAACTATAATTAATAGATCACCCACGTGTCGATTGAGATTCGCCGACGTGTATAATCTCAATACTGACGAGATATTTGCATAATAGCGTAAGGACAAAAACTCGTTTGTTTACTCACGTACTAACGTAATCAGGAATCTCGAAACGGTGTAATCCGTGGGAGCATAAATCGTAACTTTCTACGCAGGAAGCCAGCGAAATCCGTACAATGTGCGTTCTATCTTCATCACCCCATAATAATTCAAGTCACAATAGCCTCGGGCTAATGGATCGACCTATTGTCACTCCGCACGAGATCCCCGTCCGCGATAGCCGCGCGATCACTGTCTCTAGAGAGTGTCTACTGACCCAAAAAGCGCAGATGCGACTGCAGATTGAGGATCGTTTACCACCTGTAGATGCTATCTGAATTGAGGAGATATCGGAATTAAATAGAAGCATGTTCACAATGGAACCGCGATGCGACAGCGAAGAAATTGTCTGGGATCTCGCGCGAGACACGAGCGTCGACCTATGGAGTCCTCGAATAGTTTTAAGAGACAGCTCGTCATTACAAGGCGAAGTGGTGTTAATTAAGAAAACGTGCGGAATACTGTGCACAAATGACGGTAGAAAGTCGCGCGTGCCGAGGCGATCTGTATGACTGTTTGATTGTCAGTTTCTCTGCGGTGCTTCCTGTTTGAATTTTTTTTCTAGACCGTTTATCTCATCACAGGATACCTTTCCGCAATCTTGAACGCAAAGAAATCATTAGTGCTAATCCAATTAAGCTTCATTATTCTTTATGTGATGTGATGATTAGTTAGGTTGACTTTTTACGATACCGTCTTTAGTTGTGTGATGTTCTTATAATTGATTCAGTTTTTACCATCTTTGCACTCCACAAGACTCACTTTGGTGAATCACTTAAATAGTCATTCAATAGAGGTTGCTCAATTGATTCAAAAATCTCCAGTCGACAAATCTGGTTGTACCATATACAGCGAAATAAGAACGTATTGCAGTGAACCAGTTTTTTGCAACTCGTTCCCACGATGATAATCACGCCGTGTCGGCTCTAACGATATAACATTTACCCAATTTTGTACAATTATACGAATTAGGACATATTAGATCAACTCGAGATAACTTCAAGAATAATCTTCTTGAATTTAGTATTTTGAAATGTCAGAATTGATCTTGCTATGACAGCAATACTGCCTAGGTTCAAAAATTGCAAGTATAGGCTTAGCTGAGGCCAGCCTCTTTGAAAAGGGAACAACGATCTTTTATTTACGCACAAAAATTCTGGTGATTGAAAGTATTTTCAAACAATATCGTCTAGTCTCTAATCCATGCTATACGTCTAGCTCCGATCTAATCTTGCCGACCAGTCCATAAACCTAAATTATTAATTAACCGCGACCCGGGGTCTCGATGTTATCCCAGTTGCCAGTTCGGGCCGCGCGAGAACTGGTCCACGAGATGCGCATGTCGTGCGCACTTTCTCTCGATAACCTCTGCCGGTCGACCTGAGGGAATCAGGGCTCAATAGCTCAATAATCTAATCGTAGATAAGTCGTGAGAGTTCTCAGCTAGCCGAGGGCTTTATAATTGGTGTAACATCAAAATTAGAATCTTTATCTAATTGATTTAACTCCAAAGTGACTGGTCTGACATAGAGAACTTACAACGCACAACAACAACCAAACCACTGTACGGATCATGCTGAATTTTCGCATGCAGGTAGAAGCTATGACGCAGGCATCCGCTTAGAAAGACTTAGATTTTGACAAATTATACCCCAAAAGGGGTAAAATATCGAATGATAGTTTGTATGGAAATACTTCTTAATGCAAGCGAAGTCATGGATAAAAGCTAGTTGAGCATGAGGCGACAAGTAGTATATCTATAAGGTACAGATTTACTTAACTATAACAATGGCGAAGATGAAAATAAAAATTTAACACTAAACGAACTGTTCGTCGTTTTACAAAATTTTCTAACTGTCAAATAAGCAATTCTCCTTACAATGTTGCGTAAGTCATATTTCAATAGACACAATCTCGGTCGTTAGTCGTATGGTGTGGTCAGACCCTTAGCCATAAACAGACTCGCTTTCTATTCGGATCGCCGATATCCACGAGACATAGTGCACCGGATGATCGCTACGTAGGGTTGTCAAAAATGCGTAAAGGTCATAAAATAAGAGATTTATGGCCTGTTTCAACAATTTCTGATAAGCGTCGTATAGGCTATACATATCTGCCATCGGAGTATGGAGAATCAAATAAGTTGTGGATAGCCCATCTGAAATGTTATAAAGTCCTGATGAAACATTCGCCCAGCCCGTTGGTGAAAGCCAGATGGAAAAAAATAGGAATCATTAAGACTAACATTTTGAGCTAAACGATAAGCCGATGACTCATTACATGTTAAAGAGATATAATAAAACTCACAACAATTCCAATATAATACTAATTATCTCATCCTAACTCTATGTAGAAAACATTGAACATATCTCGTGTGTTCCGAATAGAGAACGCTTATCAGGAAGGGTATAATTGAGAGCCTCAGGCGACTTTGCTCAGCCCAACGTATGTTAGACGTGAGCATCCTGTGAGCTAATGGCGTTTTGCTAGCCTACATGTGCCGCATTATTCAGATTTATACATACACTACCACGTCCGACTAAAATATGTAACAATTATATTTGAGCAGCTCCCTTTACACTTCGCCACATATAAGACGCATATGAAGACATAAGTGGAAGAAGCGGATAACTTAAATTTTTTACAATTTTCGAATGAATACTAATTTTTTTATTAATAAAATTGCAACTAATCTTGTACATTATCTATTTCATTATCTAGCTAGTGTATCTAGACAAACATCGAGTCCACATTTTTTTAATTTTTAATTATTTTTCTAGTCCTAAAGCGTCTATTTACCCAAAAGTCCGGCAGATTTTTAAATGTTAGTTATCTGTTTCTTCCATTTATGTCTGCAAATGTTTTATTTCAATTTTCAACAAATGACACGAGTCGAAGCAGCTGATAATTAACATTTTAAAGCTCTCTTTCTTGCATAAATGGAAAAATTTGGAACAGAACAGGTATTAAAAAAAAATCTACGTATAGCTACGATTAGTTAACTTGTTAGTTTTAAAATTGTTAGTCATCTGCCTCATGCAGTTTCCTAACCGTTTAAACATAGCTATCAAATGTTACAGTGTCAACAGCTTACAAAACATCTTTTACACTATCATCAGATCAAATCGCTTATCAGCGATATTTCACAAGCAGCCTATCAGTAACAATTGAAACTCCCAAACCTATCGTAATTGGGGTCATTATGTCGTGAAATTTTAATTATTTGACATCATTATAGAGATAAGAGTCCGCGGGCGGCCCGACGGGCGCAAGGTCGCTCCCATTGTAACAGCGTCGCATGCGCAACCATACAATAAACAACGAACCAGTATGCCGATATCAAATAAAACTATTATTGAATAAAACAAAAAAACCCGACTGCTTAAAAAAACTATAAAGAAAAAAAAATTAAGAACCTATCATCACACTTAAATTAGTTTATCTTAATAATTTAAAGTGCCGCATGCGGTGACGAACGTAGTTTTAGTGGATATTTCTATGGCCTGTAGTGAATAACAGAATAGTTTGTCTCCGCCTACAGCACTTTAAATTATTAAGTTAAACTAATTTAAGTGTGATAGGTTCTTATTTTTTTCTTTTTAGTTTTTTTAAGCAGTCCGGTTTTTTGTTTTTTTTTTAATAATAGTTTTCTTAGAATATTTTTTGATTACTGCTTATCCTTTTGGTCGTAGCGTGACGTTATATAGCCTATAAACTTCCTCGATAAATGGACTAACCAACAAACCAACAAAAATTTTTTCACTTTCGGCCAGTAGTTCCTGAGATTATCGAGTTCAAACAAACTCTTCGGATCTATATTATTAGTATGAATAGTAGATAAATTACTTCACTACCTATCAACTTTTAAAGCGCTTAAAAGTCGAGTGACTGGTTCTGTCTGTATTGTACCCACCGTCTCATTTATCAGCAGTATCTATAATCCTATAGACGCCGTGAATTCGAATGTGAACCGTGTCACTCTTGAGCAATCCGTCTATTAACGGAGTTCCCATTTCAGGTGCAAATATTTGAAGACTGTCATAATTTTGTAACGCGACGCTCGTTTAGATTTACAAGTTTTGAAACATTTGGTCTGTCGTATTGCAGAGTAATCGGAGTGTCTTTTGTCATAAAAACTACTTCGTATTCTGAATTAACATTTATGATGTAAAGATTTGAAAATGACAGTTGTGAAATTAAGTTTAGAAAGTGTATTCAACTTTATCTGCACCTATAGACAGTGTATTACTTAATTTGTCTACAACAATAATTTTATTACCACCGAGACAATTACTGCAACCGTCCAATAAAATAAATTTCGTTCAAGCTTCGTCCACTTTCGCCGCATTCGACGGCCGTAAAACCGCATTTATCCATTAACGTGTCACCTAATTGCGGTGCAGGGCGATATTTCTACCGGCGACGTTGCAGCAATAGCGGCAAAAGCGACAACAGTGTCAGCGCTGACGGCCGATAGCGATCTCACTAACAAATGTATTGTCAACGGTCCCACCCCGGCCGGCCGCTCAATCATAGAACGCGATAACACTAATATTAATTACCGACAAGAGTGAGCTGAAGGTCGAGCATTTGTAAGTTGTGAATTATAAGCTGTGAAACCTCCACGAGGCTTACCGGCTAAGACGATTGGTCGAGCTAACGAGAAAATGGGCACGTTTCCAATCAGCGGTAAACTTAAAGCCAGAAAAGTAATTAATAATTTCGATGCCTTTCAATATCGAGAAGGAAAATGAAAGTTCAAGGAGCGAGAACAAAAAAGGCTGAATAAAGATCGGTCAGCATTAATCGAGATGTCGCAGCTCGTTAATTAAGAAGTAAATCACATCAACACGTTGCGGGGAACGAAAAAAAGATTAACGACGACGCGAACGAGCTAACAGATAAATCATCTGCGGGACTCCGAGACAGCAGATGCAGGATTTAGCAGGAAATGGATATTACGATAACGACGCATCCGCGAATAAGCTCGCTAGACTCGGCAATTGCGGGGGACGACGAGCGACCATTAGGAGACAACACATAGATTTGAGATATCCTCAATGATATTTAACACTATGGAATTGAACGCGTTGTGCTAATAGAAACGCATTGTTACACGAGTTAAATCATACTAAACTGTATTAGAATGCGCCAGCTATTGGCATTCCGCTATCAAAACGTTTTAAAGCCGTTTTCAACTGCAATGATTATAAAATCTTTTCAATTGAAAATACGGCTAATAAACCTTTCAATAGGAGAATGTGGGGGCATTTAACGCATGATTACAGACGCAGATTCATAACTCTAGATTTAGTAACGGATGTATATCGATCACTAGCTTCGTCTTCGAGTACACAAACATGTATCTGAATATATCTGGCAGTCGATGACCAGCTTCAATGAGATCTATTATTATCGGAGAGCCGTGACCTACACCGAGGCGGTCACTGCCAATGTTCCCTAGGATTTTACGATTATCGTATCTTGCGAAACTTTCGTTGGCAAAATTTCAAAACTCCCGTCTGTAGTAAGTCTGACAATGAGCTGAGATTGCGTGAATCATAGACCGGGATGTAGCCGTATTTTGTGCAACCCGCCTACTTCTTTCATGACCTCCTTGCGAACGAAAAATGACTGTCGACTTTTGGCTTAGAGCTCATTATCGCTCGCTCGCGGCCGTGAACTCTACGATATGTGGTAGTAAATATAGAATAACGGAAACACTGTCGGTCGGCGTGCGCATTTTATTTCTCGTTTCGCCCGGCCTTCGCATGAATGAGATGCCGGGCGGTCATCGGCGGGTCTCTAATTCAAGGCGCGGACGCCCAATAACAGATGGATTTACGGCTCATTAGGCCGAGGGGACGGAGAGGCGGAGAGCGGGAGTACGGGCGACGTGTCGTCGACCTCTCCCGAGCTGAAAGAAAAGTGAAAGCCGGTGACAAATCCCCCGGCACGCGCGGGCTTTGTAATGCGAAACTAGGAATGCGCTGGGTGCACTCTTACGACATGTCACTTGTACACTAAAGTGCACTATCTATGCATCTAATTAGTTATACGCTTGTGTTCTAATCTGTCAATAATTGAGAAACCAGCTATTGTCCACCAGCAGCAGAAATTCAGGATGAATTACAAAATATTGTTGCTTTAAAACTACATTCATAATTTACTATACCGCAAAGTTCGTATCGCATTCCCGGACCATAACTAACCCTTAGAATAGAGCATTCAGAATTAACGATTATGAGCGAGAGCGTTTCTTGTCTTTACCTTTATCTGTGGCGTCGATTAGTATCACTTTTATATCGATGGAGTCATTTGTAAGTGTTAAACGTTAAGGGCCAACAGTTACCGAGCTTACAATGTTGCAGACTTTACTTTATAAGCTTAGATTTAAGATTACACTGGCGACTATTATTTCTGCGTTGTACGCAGTAAGTTATTCGGATACTGGGCATAGATATAAAACTTTACTATCGTACTCGATAACATTATCTGTAAAATAAATTTATTTAATGTTATGCATTATCATCATGTTTAAGGCTGTAATCTTGGTTTTCCTTATTGGTACTATATACATATAATATACTAAAATGGAAAATGTAAAAAATCTGACGGTATACGCAAACTATCAAACAAGGAATGTTACAGTCCATCACTCCAAAAGACCATTAAACTTAGAGGCTCAAGAATGAGAGCACGTATAACGTATGTTGAAAAACCCATAAATTTTGCAAACTGCTCAAACGAGAAAATCAAACAAAGAACTTTCTAGCGTACTAATTAGCATAAACCAATATATTTATAGTGTACGTAACACATTAATTATGGTCTAGAATAGGCCGTTAATACTCAGCACTATCCTACCGACTGCGCCAATGATGTCGCCGCTGCTATCTGATGGTAATTATTCGCTTAAGAATGCAATAAATGCTATCTCTGATTTACCATCTCAGATAGAAATTATATAAAGATATACAAATTTTATTGTACACATTTGTTGAAATAGTATTGTGCACAGTTGATGTCTTAAATAAGTCTAACGATTATTTTAAATTACATTAATACCGTCCAGTTTAAAACATGTAGACATCTGAATTAGTTATATTTTTGTACTTACAATGCTTTACATTTTAATTCTCTCGAGAACGTGAGATGTGTCTGGAAATATTTGTCTTACCTGGAACAAAAAATAAACCAGAATAAGCATAAAATGTTTAGTACAAGAAAACTGTAAATATAAAGATAATATAAATCATAACGGACAAGGAAGAACAGATTACACAATTAGTCCAACAAAAAGTTATTTAGCATGTATTTAAATCAACAAAAAATATAACACGTTCCAGTTAAGTTACAAAATGTGTAATAATTTATTTTTGCAATAGTAATTGTATATTTACAGTTGGATATTTTATGAGTTTTGTGTACCTAGTAAGTCGCTGGAAATGTGTTTCTAAAATTCTAACAAATATAATTTTTATTTATTCACGAATCGAATTTAACTTATTAACGAAATACACGAATCGATTCTGTCAAAGTAGATCCTGTAGATATAAGGTACAGAAGAATCAATCCCACCATTGTAGTCACTATAAACCGCGTCGTTGACAATTTGAAGTCAACTAGTTCTTTATCACAAACGTCTAATCCAGTCGGCGTCGCCAGTCCTTAATTTTATTGGCCGGCCGCTGAATGCAATTTATATGTACGCTCGACCACTCTTCCTTTTCATTAATTTCACTTGGATCTTTATCTTTTATCAATTTACATAGACCATGTTTTATGTCTCTTTCGGTGCCAGTCTCCGTAAAAGCCTTTTACAATCTGGTTTCCTTTTAGGAAATTTTTATCTAGCCACCAGATAAGAAGACGAATGTTTCTACGCACGGGTTTAAATGACAATATCTAAAGTAACGAAATTCAATGAAACATCTAGATATACACACATATGCAAAATAAATGATTTAATTTGAAAGTAATTTTATAGTCTTTCAGTAGGTTTGTTTATTTGCTTGGATGTTACTTTATTGGTTTTAACGAAAGGTAAGCCGAGCTTCCTTAAGATATTACTTTGATTTCGAATAAATATTTCCGTCGAATTTAGTTAAATTCCACGCTAGACAATTTCGAACGCAGAAAAGCTATCATATCATAAAACTTCCCACCTTAAGCACCTCCTCCAGCAAAATAATATAATATCTGTTTTCAAAAAAGGAAGACTTACTGGGAAGTCATAATTCTAGCTTCGAGGATGAATAGCGCTTCTGATAATGGCATTAGGAGTATCGGCGGGCTGAACGTCTAGCTTATGGCTGCTATCAATCATCGAGATGCAGATATCATAAATGTGGTCGGCTCATTGGTCGTGATAACGTGAGATAGATGTGATTGCATCGATTCGCGTCACATTCCGACGCCAGACGCCACACACTTCGAAGTGATCGATTATGCCTTGATATTTGAATAATATTCAATGTTCTCCCAGATCAACTTGTGACAATAGAGAATTAAAGAATTTACTGGCTGGTAGATCTGGACGAATTTAATCGTAGGTTTTTATATAATGTGATACATTGAACGATTTCTAGACGCAGGCCACCAGTTTAAAAGAACGCAAATGTTAAATACACCACAAATTCTGTATATATAATAATTGTCGTCATTATTTTTAATTACGGACATAACAATCAAACGAGTGTTCGTCATAACACGTTTGACGATAAAAAAGAATTATTTTCTTGGGACAGTCCCTGCCAGCGAATTCGATATGACCAAGTCGGTCGCTAAAATATGTCACTTGAAACCGAATACGGCATTACATTACGTCGAAGAGGAACGAGTTTTTAAAATAATGATATCAAAACGTAATATTTCTAGTGAATCCTGTGGTTTACTCGTTAAATGTTGTTTACTGCTTTTCTTTGTTGGATGTTTTATGTGGTGAAAATAGCAGGGAATCTTTACAAGTTTGTAATTCTCCATTAATGCTTTCTAAATTACCGTCTTAAACTACTTATCAGAACCAGAATTTTGTAGTTTTTCTCCGAAATGAAGAATTCCTAATAATAATATAACAGTAGTATATTATTATTATCATAGTAATTTACACAACAAACGGGTCTCATTTAGATCTAAATTAACGAATAGACGAAAGGGAGGATTTTATGGTAAATGAAATTGCCGCTGACGTAGACCCATTTAGGAAGCGCGCGTTGACTGAGATTATCCTTGTATGAAGTGCTTCGTGACTGTGCCCACTCAACAACTGTAAATAGTTTTCGTCCTTAGGGGAGTCAAGTCTGAAGACTTCACGCAGACGCCACTCGGGGCGGTTAAAATGAAAACCCTAATAGTAACTAACTATGTGGTATGGCAGAAAAAATATGTAAGAATTTTAGAGACTCTTCTGAAGAGACAGCCCGGTGTCGAGTTACAGGACGAATAAAATTCAAACAAAGGTATTCAAAATACTTTTATCATAGCAACAGAGCTGATAAATTCCTTACCTACCACCCGTAATGAATACAGTAAAAAGTTAAAGAGCAAACAAAGCAATCTAAATTGTAAATTACACTGCAATTATCTTAGAGGACAAAAATACTAACAATAACTATTTACCGGTTAAACAAGATTTATTACATCGAGGAGATAAGTATTTAAATGTGCATATTTACATACTACCAATAACCATTTACGGAGATATTGATAATATTGTTGTTAGGTGTTGATATGCGAGCGATTTTTATGTGCATACCGCGCCGTAGGGCGGCGCCTGGGCTCTCGTTTGCTCAATCAACTTTCATCGCACTGATTGAGTGTTACTTCATACTTCGCCTTTATTTGCGCCTTCTTCATCTAGGGTTACCATGTCTCAGGATTTGGCCTGAGATCTCATGAATTTTTTAACTTTTCTCAGGATTGCGGCCGGACTTGGCAAATCTAAAAATCCTTAGATTGAAAACAAGTTATCTTCCTGCCTAAATAGGCGGGTTGCTCTACTTCCTGATGAGTGAATTTTTATTTATCTGACAGATGAAGTATGGAGGATCTATCACATTAGCTGCGGATAACCTATACCAAACTTATCATGAAGTGGCGAAACAGGCCCTTAAACTACATAACTCTCGTGAAGGTGGCAAGTTTTAATTAGAAGATAAATATAAATTTTAGAAAAGATAAAGCAACGAATTCGGTAGTCCGATGCTGAGAAACGACCACAATTTCAAATAAACGATAGAAGGAAATGGAGAGCATTTCGGACAGAAATCACTATGCTAAATAAATGTTGACGCTAAGAACTCTATCTTAATACCGCTTATATGGTCATTTCATCGTTTTAGTGTCTCGTTTGAGTCAATTAAACATATTGATAGCGAGGCTTCCGTATTTGGGTGTCGTGTCATCTGGAATTCGCGCTATACCTCTTATGGTGAGACGCGTGTAGAGGCTGACAACTCTTGTCGATTAAGGATTGACTGCTTAAGGCTTATAACATACAATACGACGAGAGTTCATACTATGCGACAGAAAAAAATCATAAATTCATAAATGACTACTTACTCAATTGGACACGAAACTTTTGGTCACAGTCACTGGGTAGTTTGCCGTGGGAGAGCCATGAACCGTACGGAGAGATTCACGAATCGTATGATCAGTCGTACAACACAATCAGAGATGATTTCACTATGAAACTTGTTGCCTTTCAGGTCTGTTATGTAGTGAGTTGTGACCCTTATGTCTTGTTTACGCGTGTTAAGTAGATAAGTAACTAAATTTTAAGTGTATGTCCAAACGTATTTAAGTAGTTAAGTTCTTTAGTTGACTCAAAATGGACGATGAACAACGTACTGAAGTCGTAAATTCTGTTATTAAAATTGTTATTGTTGAGGTTTTCGAGGAATAAATTATTGAAATACCTACTACAAGGAGCACGACGAGAAACTGTACCCGAATACGCCATTACAATTGTGAATTTAACTAAATCGTGCTGTAATGTACCTGTCCAAATGTGTCAAGCGACAAGCCCCGCTTACCAACTTAACAGAAAAAATAGAAAAAAATCTAATTATCTGGGTAAGTAGTAACTAAATTTTAACTTGCAGCTTGCTACTAAATTTTGTGTTTACATGCAATTAATAACTTAAAATTTAGCTACCTACTTATCTACTTAATACGTGTAAATAAGACATTACGGTAATAACTCTTCGCGATCGATCGTCAACATTCGTCATAACCACCGAATTGGTAATTCTTATTGACTTATTACCAACGTGTCGATGGTAATGGCATTTCATTTGTTAACTACATTCCGTACGTTCAGAGTTATCCTACCTTTAGTGGGACCTTTACGCCAACGGAATAAGGATCAGATTTGTGCGTTGGGAGAATAACAGAAAACGGCCTGTAATTACTCGCGGTAAATTATCGTGTCGTATCAGGGGGGCAATTCTCAGGATGTGAGAACGAGTTCATACTCGAATAAAATATCGAGTGTGAACTTTTTACGAGCGATACACAGTTTTTTGTATTCTGAGCGCTTTACAATCGAAATATTTCATCCTTTTCACGATATATTTCGAGTGTGAAGCGCTGAGAACACAACAAACTTTTCCGCTCGTAAAAAGTTCAAGTGGGAATTGCTCCTCAGATTTCACGTCTCAATGAATGCTCCATTAATGATTTAAATCGAAACACAAACTGTGACTTGAAATAAGGAAATAATAATAATAAATCACTGAGAGGTGAATGGATGAAATGGGTAACTACATTTTTGAAAATGTTCGTTACTTGACTCAATGGAGACTTATATGATAGACATCCCGGGAAAATCTTTTAAATATTGAAACTCGGAATTCATGTATACACACATGCTGTAACAAACTGAAGTGGTTAAAGTTTGGAGCGCCGTTGGAGCGCTTGCGCATACAAATTACAATAAATTATTACAAATTACAATAATTATAATGATATTTAAGGGGTGCGCAGGTAGCCCACCTGATGGAAATCAACTGCCGCCTATTCACAATCGCGACATCGGAAGAGACGCAAATGCGTTGCCAGCCTTTATGAGGGAATTGTGATAGGGGATTAGCGAAGTTGGACCACCGGTAAACTTACTCACTGAACGAAACACAGCACAACGCCGTTTCACGCCAGTTTTCTGTGAGGCCGTGGTATATTTAATATATAACATGTACAAGGAAACAACACCAAATAATTCTGCCTGACTTGCAGTGACTAAAACTTCGAGAATTTCTTCATATAAAAATAATTCAATAAAATGTGCCATAAAACAGTCGAGTTTAATTCTAGAGTCGTTATCGTAAACGACTACCAGTGGCGTCCCCGATACTGAATGGACCATCTTTACGAGCCACTCGATAAAGAAAACCATTCACGTACCGTCCATTCAGTCCTACGCCGTTAAAAGCCGCCAAACCTAAAACCCGGAGAGACCGGCCAGCTAAGGCGAATTCATTTCTACGAAAAATGCCATTAGAGATTTCTAGCCCCCGACAAAAACAACTTATGCACTAGCATGCTAACGATATACATTTGCTAGTCGGTTCGGCGTTACGTACAATTTTCTTCAAGTTACAAAATCTTCTGAAATCAAATTATAGATGAAGAGCTTCCAAAATGTCAAATCTCTATTTTACCCTGGTCCGCTTAAAGCCGAATCTCTTTCGTCTTCGACGAAACTCAACGAAGAGACTTGGTCCAGTTCTATCCTGGTACGCCTGGCGGACTCTACAGGTCGAGGTTAGCCCGACCCAAAACATACATCTTCATCCAGTTCTTCGTAAAAATGTTGATCCGTATCTAATGTCAGTAACAACTCGACCTGCATAATATGTAGATTTAGTATGTGAAAGTCGTGTACAGAAAAATAATTGCAAAGATAAGACAACAGGTTTTAAGTTTGGAATGCTCATCATTTTCTACATCTTCTATGACATTATTACCAGGTTGACTACGGTTTCCGGAGTCACTATCGTTTCTCTTAATAGTGACTCAGCATCTTAAAACTTAAATAGACACAAATTATTATTAATATTAAATTCTGTATGGTTGGGGTCTGTTTCATCACTTACTTATAAGTTCCATATAAGCTATCCACAACTTATGAAGTAGTGAGAATCTGTCAAATAAGTAGCCTTAAATCCGACACTTAACGAGGTGGTGAAACAGCCCCTTGTTTTTCCCATTTTTTTTTAAATTATTCAACCAAAGAATTAGTTACATAATTTTAATAGCTGGCAATCTCCTTATGAAAACGCTTAGTAACGTGACATATGTTTTTGTGAGCACTTGGTGATATAGTCGTCTTCCGAGACAACCTTGGCTCATAAGTCTCCTGGCGCCGGTGGCTGATGACAAGCAAATTAAATAGCAAATAAAAAACGCAAGTCTCGTTTTAATTGAAGCGAAATTCCTAGCATTGTAGGTCAAACAGTGTCTGTCAGGCGAATGGAAAAAACATGCATTTAAAGCAAGAATGACTTTGCTACTCCTTACCGTTTAGGTTGCGTCTGATGCCGGTAAACCTAAGGAAAATTTTCCTACAAAGTTTTCCAGGGGAAAAAAAATAATTTTAGTTCAATTATAACTTTTCTTCTTTTCGATAATTTCTTCATAGCAATTTTTTTTATTAGTAAGGGTCTAATTTAGACGTAAAGAAATTCTCCGACGCATAACATACTTCCTATGAGTCTCAATCAAAACAAAATTCAATTTCGATCAGAATCTTTTAGAGTTTTGACAAATAAGAACGCCATGAAACTGCATAGATATCAAAACAATTCAATGAAAATGATTTGAGTCGGTAAAGTACGAGAATTGAGGTTCCGATTCAAATGCATCGAACGTTTGATTCTAACCTTTCCTTCTTCCGGTTATACTGTGCAACAATTCTCACGATCCTTTCAATAAAGGGTATTAAACACGGTATGATTTCGTGAGAAAGGCGCCCATAACGGCCAATACGCTGACCCGCTTGGAATATTGTCTTCAATATAACTTTACGGTCGTAAGTTCATTAGAACGTGTCGAGAGAGGCAGTTAAGCGAATTCGATTGTGGCGGAAGGTTGCTGACAACCTAACGACATATAAAAACGGTAATTCCAAAAAACATCCACAGCTTAACACAGAACCGCATTATGGCTAAATGTCCAAAATCTAGGGACACCCCTAGTTTATAGCTAATAACGTTTGAATCTAATAATGACATTCGATTCGAAATTCGAATCGAATATTCAAATAATGATTTTATATTGCAAAACCGATCGATTGCAATAGAACGTTATTCATTTTTTGTTGTGTTTGATTAAATTATTTTTTTTAAGTTTTATTATTCAAGACTGGGCCGTAGCAAATCAACGTTTAATTTTTATTAATTTAAATCGACTTTTTGAAAAAAGAAACTGCTTTACAGTTGTTTATCCGCAACTTTCTTAACTTGAAAGAAGATATTTGTCAATTCCTTCTACATCTGTCGAAAGTGAGCGACTTTTTTCTTCAGCAAGTGATATAATTACTCAAAACCGAACCTCATTGTCACCAAAAAGCGTAAAATATCTTATTTTTTTACATAAAATTTTATCTCAAAACAACTAATGTTCTAATTGTCACTTTTCTTCATTTTGTAATTTAAATAAAAAACCAATTATAAAACATTTTTTTGTATTATTCGAATTTTGGACCGAATATTCGAATTTTTCGAAGAGTTAGAATATTCGATTCGAAATTCGAAACGAAATTTTTGATTTGATTCGTCTCGATTAGTTCAAACTATTCGAATATTCGTACATCCCAACCAAATACAGAAAACCCTACAGCAGGAACTATCGCAATTTAAACATGAAGTTATGTATATTTCTAGAATGGATATTTAAATCCCTTCATTTTGACACCCTTCTCGACCTAAATGGGCAGAAAAAAAAATGGTACCTCACAATTTTGACTTCAAAATCATGTCACTTGCGCTATCAAGACAAATCTAACGATACCTCACACGATGAAATCCATTAAGCCGTTTAGGCTCCAGACAGATGCCAAACATAACCCTCCTTCTGGCGCAGTCGGGTAAAACTATTCACTTAAATCAGCATTATCCACTAGAATCGAACGACACATATCTAGCTAAAATTAATTAAACCGTTAAGGCGTTTAGGCGGTCTAAAAATACATATCCATCCCAAAGAAATCTTGTGCAAAAATACCAACCAAGCGCTTGACTTGATATGAATTCTACAACAGTGGTAAACGATTAGGAAGCCGTGTACGACCCATGTAGTTGACTAACGCAATATATAAGATGCCGGGAGCGAAAGCAGTTACATAAGGGATTTATTATTTAATATTTTAATGGCGGGCTGAAACCCGACGCCGACCGTCACAGCGGCGACTCCCGTCTACCACCTGACACCGCTCACCGAGGCAATTCGGCGCCAGATTTCCTCATCGTCATCATCATTCTCCTGGTTGATATCTAGCCGTTTTACTGATTGGAAACATTGTAGAATCAAAATCTTTTGATTAAGAATAATTTAAAAAAATATATTTCTGAGCGTCGTATCTACGGTGTATACCAACGGTTCGGGAACTAGCCCGGCGATAACAAAAGAAAACTACTATTAGTAGTTTACTCTTAATAAGAAACGTCACAGGACAGATATGGAGAGCCAACCTTAAACCACAGTTCACCTACATATATATGTAATTAAATTTATTAATGAGAGTTGAGGGGTGGGTATTATTACCATCGCACCACTAGACTTTAACGAAACCAAAACTCGGCATTATCTCAACAATTACATTTTAATCAACTATCCTCGTTCGCATTACGAAACTTCTCGCGTCCGTCGTCGCTAAACATCGGATTCGATCAATCTAATTAAAATGCTAACAAGACGTCCATCCGATATTTCTAAATCGATTATCGCTCGATCGAATCGATGTTTCGACATCGGCGTCGAAGTCCCACGCGACACTTTATTTCAATATCGCACGTGGCTAGTGATGCGCTGTTAGATTGCAATGTCGATAATAAATAATTGCACTCGGCGAGGCGTGCCTGACATTTTAAACGAGATAAATCACTGTTATTATTAATTACTTCATTAACACACTTTTATGGCATCGACTTAACTAGTTAATTTATTAATATCAGTAACTTTTATAATTTGCGTGCATTTTATCGAAATAAAAAGTATTTATACGCCCTACCTATATACCAAATTTCATCGTAATTCATTCATTCAGTAACACTTGTATTCATTTACAACAAAATATATACCTTCATTCAGTAACACTTGTATTTATTTACAACAAAATATATACCATGGGTCGTGTCAATCATTTCACAGGAATATTAAGGTCAAAGGATATAAGTCAATGTTACAGTCATATTTCTAGATAATTAAGACATATAAATAAATAATCCCAATGACAATGCTTAATCACCTTGTTCCCTATAAAATTTTCCTTGTAAATATTATTCTACGTAAGAACATAGACAATTAAAAGACAAAATTGTTTACAGATATATCAGTTTCCCAAAAAACAACGTTGAAAACATTCAAAATCAATTTTATACAAAACACGTACGTTGGAATAAAAGTAATGGAGTTTAAACCAAACATATGCATATTTTGAAGGCCAAAAAATATATATTTCTTGCGTGCGTTTGTTCACCGAATTCCTCCTAAAGGAAAGTGTGGTTTAGATTTTCAAATTAGCCTGGCAGAGCGTCTGCCTGGTCCACTAGTTATATTTATAAACACGTCTCCTATAATGTTATTCGCTACTTCATAACACAATTCTTTCTACAATGACCAAATCACTGATTAATTTCGTTGAGAATCCCAAGGCGACTTAAGCAAGTCACTCGAGCTCCCTGATATCACATCAAAGAGTTTTCGGGATTGGATATCGCTGCCGATTCTGGCGACACAGGAGATGCAGTGGTGGGCCAGAGCCCGTAAAAAATAAATAAATCATTATAGTAGACACATAGGAAAAAGCTATTATTTAGTATCTATGATCTTAGGACTCAGGTAATATCTTTTTTTATCAATATTTATATATTCACACCATTAAAAAATCACAAAATCGACATTAAGAAACAAATTATATAGAGTATTTAACTTTAATTTAACGATTACAACAACACGTTTTCCTGTTATTATATATGAAATAATAATATTAAATTACAATAATTATATTATTTTATATATTTTATTTAATAACATTAATAATTAACATTTTTTTAATGAAAGTCTTTATCATCCTCCATTGATGAGTTTGTTCTCCTCTGTTTGTTTGAGAAAACGCACCTGCAAATTTGATGATATGAGTATCCATTAGCGACGATACTCGCTTACTATCAGGTGACCCGTTCCTAGTTTTGCACATTCATTTGTTTCGAAGATTGGCAATAAACACAACTGGCTTCAATCAACACCTTCGAAGACCGCCTCATTTACTCAAATGGGTTCTCATAATTAATATTTTCCTAATGTGGGGCGCGTATGTGTCCCGGCGAGATGCCGTCCTCATTTGTGGCCATAACGGAGTGACGGAGATGGCCCACAGAGTTTTTGCGACGAGCCCATCTAATCCCTTAACAGTAATTAGACGTAGGGACGACCGGCTGTCGATAATCTAGAATCAAAATTGTCGACATTTGTTCTACCTGCACACGTGTCGACTACTCTAAGGTAGGTTCTCAAAATATTAAAAAAAGATACAGTCATCTCACTCATATTGTAATTAACAAAGTACAGAATGACTAATATTTAATAACAGGTCATGCTCTATGGAATATTAAATAAAAATAACAATAGAATAAGGTACTTTAAGATACTAAGTAGAATTTATAATACATAAATAAAATCTACAGTTCTTAAATACTTTCAAACTTATTAAGCGACTTCCAACTTAATTTATGCAATTTTACATACCAATGACACGCAGTGTAATAACATTGAGCATCCTATGGCTTATAAAAATATAACTTTGTAGTAAAATCCAATTAGTTTAACGCCACGCCCCGGGTTTTACTGCCATTTTACAGCAAAAAAACTCGTACAAGTCCACATAAAGTGTTATTACACGTATAAATATCTACGATTGCCTTCTTCGTTCTAAAATATTGGTTGAGACCTACCGGGGCGACTAATTTACTGCTGTCAAGTTAAACATTAATTTTTTTTATGTTCAACGTGTAGTAAAACAAAATTATATTACGATAGGGTTTGTAACATGAGTCCTATGAATGAGACACTTTTTAAACTTTTGTATGACCAAAATTCAAGACACTGGATTACAATTACCAAAAAATGCTCTTTCACTGCTGCTTCTCTTACAGTTAACTCCGTATAAGGGACACACATATCCTAAAGTTGTAATTATGTGTTGAAAAAGTATCGATATAAAGGATATCGACTACTTTTGTGAAATATTTTTTATCGATATCGACATGCCAGAACGGGTACGTCCCTAAGCCCTGGTTATAGTTAATCTAGCTACTGGCTACTTTCTTCGCAACAATCCGTGCGGGCGTCAAGTATGTTTACTTAACCTACCGTCGGGAAAAGTACTCGTACAATAACCTTGGAAATGGGTTGAGTGTTAAGAGTGCCATAGAAAGTAATATTTTAAGACTCTAATTCGATGAATTTCCCACGGACCATTTAAAGTAAATACTTTCGATATATATTTAAATAGATAGTCGATTTCTTCGAGGGCTGGAAAGGGTTTCATACATTTTACTACGTTAAAAAGTATACGACAGATTCACGACGTGAAACATGTACTGCATAAAATACATGCATATTTTATTAAAATATACTATAGCGTATAATACTAAAGCAAGAGAATATACTAATTTCCTCATGGCATGTAACAAATATATTACACAAAATAATATTGTCCATAGTAGTGTCATTTTAGTGGGTAATTTTGTCACGCCCTACTTTAAAAAAGTATTATTTAATTATTTTTTTTCTATGACTCTAATGACCAAGTCGATGTTATTACAAAGTAACGGCTCGAGCGCCGCGTCAGTATTAACTATTATCAGTTTTTGCGGGTAGTCGGAGAATCAATGTTGGCGCCCAAGCTGGGGCCAGCGTCGCACGTGCTACACCCGCTCACTTCCGAGAATTGTTTATCTGGATCAATATTTCTTATCGTCTCTACGTGTGTCGATATCAAATGAATAATCAAAGTGTATTTCATTAGTTATAATGAAGATCTTAATGCCTAACCAATTCCTGTTGAAAAGAGTCAAATGCATTGATTTTTAGCAAGGTAAATTTAAACAGTCAAGTATAAAAAAACAGCTTTTAACCGCCGCTTTCCCGTGTGGAAATAGGACAGTGATAGCTATAAAATCATGTTAAATTTTACTATTTAATTATTACCCGCTTCTAATATTGCTAGTTGCTGTATCTGATTTATTATCACACATCAACTCTCTCAGTATAATCCCACAAAAACTGTCCCAATATAGTGCAATAACAATTACTAATAAAGCATCTGTTTTTGCATCGCCGCCGAGTGCTGGTCTGTAAACCTAGAGGAGTGCGCTTTTTCTAGCGGATTAAGTATTTAATTGGTGGTCGTTGTAATCGGCGTCGGATAGACATAAATATTGTATGAGCAATAAGGCGCCGGCGCGACGAGATGAGATGCAGGGCTGCCACGAGTTGATCCATATACATCTAAACAATATAATATAATATAATAATATCTATGGACGCTACACACCACGTCAGTCTGGCCCTGCGCTAAGTACCCGAAGGACTTGTGTTACAGGTACTAGACAACGGAAATATATTTAATACTTTTATACTATACACATAT
>JAOTAV010000027.1:3106846-3138827 GCA_026546445.1 Cyclargus thomasi | reverse complement strand
ACATTAAAAACCGAAATAACACAAATTTAACAAAAAATACAAAACTCACAACGTCACTCTCTGAAATCCCCGCCAAAGTTCCTTCTTCCTATTTTAATTTATAGACATAAATGTCAGGCCAATATACTGATAATAGTTTAAGAACACTGTGACAAAATGATAGTTATCAAACTGAAAATTGACTTTTGGTGGGGATGGCACTTTTTTGAATAATCGTTAATCAGTGATACTGGATTTTTTTCCCTTAAATTTAATTATCAGAGTTTTTAGTGTGTAATGTTTGCAGATTATCAAACCAGTAATTATTTGTTATTGTGTACAAGTGTAGAAAAAAATGTTGCAAAATCCAAAATATGAAAGTTTTGTAACATTTGTTGCGAACGACAAATAAAATACAATAAATAGGCCTCTTTGTTTGTTGTAAGTAATCTGGAATAGATGTGGAAGTGTTGAAATTTCGAGTGTTTTGTATAAAGTAGGGGAGAAACACGCGTGAATATACCATTACAATCTTTTCGCTTGAAGTCGAAGAATCGCCAATGTAGCAGGTAATTATGAATGTGTCTATACATGTAATAAAAAAATTGAATTATCTGAAAATTTAATATTTTTTCAAAATAATGTGGGGGTGCTAAGGAACAGTAATAGTATGACACATAACGACAAAAAAAAGTTGTATGCCTGTTTATCTGTTTGTACGTGCTAATGTCTGTTTCAAATTTCTATACAAACCGTGACCGTTCTTGAACTATAATGAGCCATACCGGCAATCTTAAGGGAATGCATAATATAAGTAACCTGTGTTGCAAAAATAGTAATTATCGAAATCTTTTTTTTAGTGAAACTTTAGTAAAATAACCCGAAAAGTTAAGAAAGTTCCTGTAATTCGATGTATGGATATTATATGTGTGGAGGCTGTACGAGACCCATTGGCGTACTTTTTACGCCTATGGTGAGACTGCCGGAGTACGAGAGTGTAAACGGTTGCACTCGCCTCGTCTCGCCTGTCAGACACTTGTAAGAGTCTCACCACGAGGCAAGAGTGTACAGTTTCCATAAAGATATTAAAAATGCTTATTTGGAGCGGGAGTATTCCCTCTACAAAGATATTGGGATACTCCGTACTCGTAAATAATTTAAGGAATGAAAGCAGCACGACATAATCCGATATATAGGAAGAAAACGCCCTCATTATTTACATATAGGAGAAAGAGGATAACGATGACTGACGGCTAGAGTGTATATTTTCTACACAACATTTTATTTCAATAAACAATCTTCTTGAGTGACTTTTTATTATAAATTAATTTCTAAAGTATATTGTTGGTCCCTCCTTCACGCCATAACGAGGCTACCAATCGACTTGATTTTTAGCATACATTAATTTGTTTTTCAAACTAAATTTAATAAAAGTATCAAAACCATTTATATTTACCGGAAATAGTGAATGTATATGAAACAATACCGGGAGTAAGTGGCGACCCTATTAATTTCTACTGTTATTTGACAGACTATATGTGTCATGTGCGAGTTGACATTTGACATAAGACTTGACACAAAAAATATATTATTATTTGTCTATGCCACACTGAGCCGCCATATTCCTTCTTTTCTCTATTCCTGCCGTCATATGGCGTAGTGGTGCGTTCATTTGTCCGCCATATTAAATTAAATCAATAAAATAAGACAAAATGTCGCCTTACTAAGTAAGTGGATTTAATCCATTAACATCGAGTTTTTCTGTGTATAAAACATCAAGAGGATCACGATGGAGAATTCCTACGGTGTCGGGGTGGTCAACAGATACGCTCTTTTTTTGGACGACGAGTCCGATCCTCTCGATGCGATAAAAGCTCGACAGGAAGCGAAAGAGCTCAAGAAAAAGACCAAAGAGGCCGAAAAAGAGAACAAAGGTAAACCCGAGTCCAAACCCAAAACCGGCAGCGCCGTCCCTAGGAAGGGAATAAAGGAAACACAAAATGTTAAGTCCCAGGAGATCAAAGCCGGTGAACAGCAAAAGAACAAAGGTCCGCCGAGAACGAATGATCGCAACGGCGAGCGACCGCCCCAGCGTCGTCGCGAGGACCGTCCCCAGAACGGTGCCATCGTTGAGGGCAAGGATGGCGCGCGGCCACCCCGTCGGGAGTTCGGCGACCGTAGACCGAACTACGAGAGGCGCAACTTCAACGACAACCCAGAGGGTGGAGAACGTCGCGGACCTCGTCCGCCGCGCGAACCCCGCGAGGGCCAGCGCGGGCCTCGACAGGGCTACGACGGCCGCGGAAAACGCGAGTTCGACAGACGATCCGGATCCGACAAGACTGGGGTTAAACCGGTCGACAAACGCGAGGGCGGCGGGCCTCACAACTGGGGTACTGTCAAGGACGACATCGACGAGATGAACAAGACCGGCTCCGAGGGTGAAGTGGCCGAGGACAAGCCGACCGACACGGCCGCAGCTGGTGCCGGCGATGCTCAGCAGACCGAGGGTGAGCGCGCCGCCCCCGCCGAGGAAGAGCCTCGCGAGCTGACCCTGGACGAGTACAAGGCGCTGCGCAACGCCCAGCGCATGGCGCCACAGTACAACCTGCGTAAGGCGGGCGAAGGCGAGGATCTGAGTCAGTGGAAGAATCTGGTGAAGTTGGAAAAGAAGAAGGAGGCGGAGGGCGGCGAGGACGAGAGTGACGATGAGTATGACATCGCGGACTACCCGCAGCGCGTGGGCCGACAGAAGCGCGTGCTCGGCATCGAGTTCACGTTCAACGACACCGCCAGGCGCGGTGGCACCGGCGGGCGCGGGCGTGGACGCGGTCGCGGACGAGGCGGGCGCGGGCCGCCGCCCGGCCGCGAGGAGGCGCCGCCACAGGAGGAGCGTCCGGCCCCCCGGACTCAGGTAGCGCCGCCCAAGGTAGACGACAGCAAGGATTTCCCCTCTCTCAGCTAGACTCTCGTCGAGTTCGTTTTCTCCCCTTTCGAAGTCGATAGTTACGAATTGAATATTGTATCTACCAATATTTTTGAAGTAAATATACAAAATATTTACACATGTGTGTATTGCATTGTCTTTTTCGACATGGACGTTCATAAAGTGTTTCGGTATCTTTGAAGCAGAGGTGTGAAATTAAATCATTCAGTGCACAGTCACGACGGGGGAGGATACTTAGATTTTACTTTTGAGTATGCATAGCTACAGTAACGCATATGAGTCTTTCGATAACAGTAGCTTCTATTGTATTGTAATCACAGCTTATTGTTTAAACTTGAGTTCTTCGGATAAGGTTTTTATCGTACCGACTGTGACATTAATATTGGATTAACTCCGTCACAACTTAGAGCATAGTGAAACTAAAAAGTAACCCTTGTTGCATTTTTAATCATGAGTTTGTGGTGACAAAATGCTAACTTTTAACTGTAAATAGTATAAATGTTTTAAAGATAAGGTCATATTTAGCAAGGTTGATTTTTGTTGTTACACAAACTTATTGAAAATAAACTTTTTGTATGTGTGATATGCTTACTTATTTTCTTTTTTAGATTTCTAATTCTTGAGATTCTATTAATTGGTCCTCCCCCTTTAATGCCAACGATGATGAGTTTCACAAACCACTATTGGTTCTTTTTAATTAAGTAGTAATTTTTTGTCATGTAAACAAATTTCTGAAATATGTTTACATTTAAGGGGAGGCCTACATATTAAGAGCCTGTTTCACTACTTACAGGTAGTCTATCCACAACTTTTTTTGACAGATCTATGGAGAATCTGTCAAAAAAGTTGTGGATACCCTAACAGAAACTTTATCAGTAAGTTGTGAAACAGGCCCAAGTAACCTATAAGAAATTCTAAGCATAGTATGTTTGTTATGCAAAGAATAGGATTACATAACCACATGTTTTTCTGCTTAAAATTTATTCAATAACAGAACTGGTCTAATTCTTATATTTTATGGGCTACGCTATAATTGTATGTACTTTTCTGGAAAGATCAAATATAGGATAAACATTCAACTTATGTGTTACAAAAGTATTTTAAGGTCATTATTTTACTGTAATCATTTTTAAAATGCTATTTCTTTGGGGCGCTCAAGTATGCTATAGCGTAAAAGGTTGGTCACTGATCTTACATCACTAAAGATTTTGAGATCTTGTAAAATTCTTTTAGGAACTGCAAGACATAGTTGGATGTGCAAAATAAAATGAATGTATTGTAATTAATATTGTATATTGACACTTTATCACTCACACAAAACAAATTATTAAAAATTTACAGAATAAACAATACTCAATGTAGTTAAATAGCCAACATAATATATTCTATTAATTACAGAAATAAACATAAACTTACACTAATGTGTAATTTACAAAGGAATAATAAATAGGGTATTTACAGTTTGTGAAGCTAAATTTTTCAGTCTTGTGCACTCACAAGACAATTTGAGCCGAGTCGACAGTAGACAACTATCACTAGTAACAGAGGAACTAGACAAAAATATTTCGTTCTATTTTTTATGTCAATTAAATTACATAAATAGAGGTTGCACTACAGGGAGCTTAAGCAATAATAATACAAATCATGTTGTCCGTTACGAGAATGTTAGCTGACTAGGTAGTTGTTCTAATAGATATAGCTTCTCTGTTTTAGCCAATAAAAGAATTTATATTTCCTTAGCGTTTCAATATAGTTGAACTGTACAATACTAGAAGTGGTAGCCGCCGATACCGACAGGCGCTCTGTCAAAGGTCAATGAAATTATAAATTAGTGACGTAAAGCGTAAAACTAAACATGGGCCTCGAGTCCCATTTCACAGCCACAATATATACTTCTTACAATAAAAGCGTTAATAAAGTACAAACTCTCACGTCCAAATGGCTAGCTCTGGTCGAGTCGTCTGGCACACCTACTCGCTACAACTAACATAGTATATAGGTATAACATTATCTTTGATAATTCTTTTACAATTATTTTATTTCTATATTTACAAAAGGATAATAATTGTAATAATAAATAGCTGCATAACTAAACAATAACGTAGCTGGCCTAATGTTCAAATGGGGCTCATTTAAAGCTCTATCAGTGTTCACTCTATTCCGAAGGTGTTGGTTTCTTCAACTGCTAGGAGCAGTTTCTCGTAGAGCAACTGCGGGGTGGGGTAGGGGGGTAAGTCCAGTCTGTTGAAGCAGGTGTGGGCCCGAGGCAGGGACTCGACGCGGCCCCACCGCTCGATGCAGAATCGTCTGGGCCCAGTCGAGCCCCGGAGAGCGGAGAATCCTTCGTATGGTATCGAGGACGTCCCGGTTACAAATTGAACGAGTCTCAGACGCTGCTCGTTCGTGAACCTGCAACAACGTGGGCGTTACATAAGATTTACATAAAATTTAGTGTAGGCTCGTAAGTATGTGTAAATGAGTCACTCGATGACTGGCGATATTGTTTACAACTGGTGGGCACGATTTACTCTAACTTATCGTATTGTCAACGCGAACCACGTGGGGACAGAGCTCGTTATAGACTCGGTGGAGGTTATTAAAAATAGCAACGTGTTTAGTCCGTTGTGTACACAATTTTAATGAAAAAAATGGCTTTGCTATTTTTGTGTTAGGTTAGTGTGACTGAGTACATTGATATAAAAGTTATCACAAAACCACAATGCCATGGGAATTTTGAGGTTGGTAAATTGCAGTTTGTGATAATATATTAGAACATTAATTATTAAAATAAAGTTTTAAACCACGCGACGCCGATATCTGATACCGAAAAAGCTTTTGGCAAGGTAACTTTTTTTAAAACATGATGCCATGCTTCAACACGAATGGGTCGGCCCGAAGAAATACTAAGGTCTCAAAGAAAACCGGTAGTAAACAGTGCTTTTTATCGAATGCGTGCGTTTACCAGTGGCCCAACTGCTCGCCCTCTTCCCTCAATTTAGCCAATTCGCTCTTAAAATGTTGCTTTTTTTTTTTAAATAGCATTCGCTCTTTACAACATCTAGTTGTTTTCGTGATTTAATAAATAATCCCGTTTTTACATTTTTATTACTGCTCTGCTCCTAATGGTCGTAGCGTGATGTTATAGTAAAGCAAGCCTTTCTCGATAAATGGACTAACCAATACACAAATAATAATTTAATTCCGGCCGTAGTTTCTCACCAAATCAATTCCTGTTTTTTTTTGTTATTAGCGCGTTCAAACAAACAAACTATAATATAATCTTTATATTATAAGTATACATGGAGTCCAATATGCAATACCATGTTAACCCACAAAAAATCTAAAACCGTAATTATGCACCTAGCTGGAATCTTTTCTTGATAAGGAACGTTTTTCAATAAAGTGTTAAGTGCCATATAAAATTTCGTTTAACCAAATATCATTTGAAATGTGAGGGCTCTCGATCTGACATACTTTATCTTAACTTTAGCATCGTTTTTCTCAAAATGTCTGACTCGTGAGTTAACATGGCATTGCATATTGGCGTCCAGATATAATATTTAGGTGCGGTATCCGATATCGTACAGTGTAATGTGAACACGCTCGTACATTGAGGATAGCTTTATCTAACCGGCCGCTGGGCAGTGTACTCATAATGAACTTGTTTTGTTCTGGCGTGTGGGTAATTATTGCAACATTAGTAATTAATTTTTATACGGCAATTTAGATGCTAGTATCACTAACCTTAAGGTTTTGTTAAACGAAATTTACTTTAAAAAAATCATGGTTCTAAAACCAGTGTACAATAACGTTTTAGAAATGTCTTCTGATTACGACTTTAATGTTAAAATAGGTTACTTGTTTGTGTTCGTCTGCCTGTTGCCTCTTCACGCCTATCAATCTAAACCAATTTCGATGAAATTCGGCATGCATATATATCACCTATGATACCACATATGAGGTCTTGTAGACTGAGGGCCTGTTTCACCGCTTACAGATAGTCTATCCACAACTTTGTTTGACAGATGTTGTATGTAGAATCTGGATAGCCTAACAGAAACTCTTTAGTAAGCGGTAAAACAGGCCCTTAGCATTGTAAATATGAAAGAGCAGACGAACTGTCAGGTGCACAAAGGAACATCTGCTGATTTGTATATCCCAGCTGTGGAGAGAAATACTTTCTTGGAAATTATGGATAGTTACCTGTCGATAGCCTGCCAGAACCAGTGTACCACGGGATGGTTGTCGTGGTACCCGCCGCGGTACTCGGTGTTCGCGCGCCAGTCACCCACGTCCAGCTCGGGGGCGCCTGCTATCACCAGCTCCAGTTCCCGTGCGTCGAACGCCCCCACCAGCCGCGGGTCTACCACCTGAGGGACGTTATGGTTAGTACCTACATCATAGAAGCGTACCAAGCATAAAATTTATGTGGAGAACAAGATAAGTTTGCCTTTTTGACGGACTTGCAAAGAGAAGGAGGTTTCTCAATTCGACCGTATATAAGTTCTTTTTAAAAACTAGCTGTTGCCCGCGACTACATCCGCGTGAAACTTGATAAATTATTCCGTTTGTAAAAAATTTTTTGATCATTGCTCAGCTCCTCGTAGGTCGTAGCGTGATGCTGTGTAGCCTTCCTCGATCAATGGACTAACCAACACAAAAACAATTTTTCAAATCCGGCCAGTAGGCCCTGAGATTAGCGCGTTCATACAAACAATAAAAACTATTCAGCTTTACATTAGGAGTTGGGACGCTCTCGCACGTTGGGGGCTCCCGATGGCTTGGGGGTTCTGTATAATTGGTACGGTATGTACGCCGATCATTATCATTGTTATAAGGTATTACCAGCATCATCAAGATCCTAGGCAGTTATTTGAGGAAGCTGTGACAACTAATACTTAAACAATTAGTATTTTGTAACGGATTTTTTGAGGATTTTAGATCACCATCAAGATGCGAATCTTGAAACGCATCGAAACGCAACGCAGACGAAGAGATTATTTAAGTCATCAATACATTGCCCCGATGAATTGATGTCTCGAGGTACATTATTGTCGAGGGCGCAGGTTCGACCACTCAATGCATATCTATACATTGACTGGTTGAATATTACCGTTTGAATAGATTATAAAATTGTAAATACGAGATAGCAACACACTAAAATGAAAGAGAGAATTAAGGCTAGGTCAAAACAAGAATTAGTAGGTACTGGGTAGGTATGTGCTTTTTGGGCGAATTTAACAAGGACAGACCTAACAGCTCGAGTAATGTCAAATAGAAGACGCAAGAAAAATAGCGAAATTAGCAAAGGGAATTATAATTGGGTTACGATACGAGTGGATTATTATGACCTCGACAGTGATAATTACTTCATAATGCCACGCGATGAATATTTATAATTGTAATTTACTTCGCATGTTTGTATGCTTAAGCTTTGTATTCAGATTACTATAATTTTATGTTACGTCATAAAGGATTGAGGTTCTCTCCTTAGTATAGTTTACAACCCAACGCAGGTGGTCAATGAGACAGGTCAGCGCTGAAGACAACAAAACAAGAATAGAGCGCCTGTCTATACAGGTTGTAACAAAACTAGTTATAATACTTCAGGATTTGTGTGTGCTCTTCATATAGAGCTCGCTGTAAAAGTAGCAGCGCTGAAAGCGAAAGAAAAAATTGCGTTTTGCATGGAGAAACTCAAGTCGCTGAGGCGCTCGTCCATACGAGTCACAATAATTTTTCTTCGCTTTCAACGCTGCTTTCACATTAAGCTGTATTTAAGGAACACACGTAAACCCTAAAGTTTTATTACTTACTTTTGTTACACCCTGTAGACTTGATTTTGGACTGACGCATTAATTACTGGCCTTGTTAACTATATTATTTCAATTCAAGTGCCCCTTATCCCTTTCCAGTTCATACTTGACATTGCGCTAGATTTCGATATTGGAGAAAAAGAAAACGTTTTCCATTTCTTCATTTATTCACAATACGATCCTCCTGCCCCTAATGTTGCGAGTATCCATGACTGACCTTTCCTTTTCAATGATCTGTTTGCCCCCTAATTTAAAAAAAAAAACATAACCTCAAAACGCTCACCTCATGGAACCCCCTCACGAGCCACTCTGTCTGATCTGCGACTCCTCGTTCCACGCGCCACCGCACCAGTCTCTCCAGGTACTCCTTCTTGTTGCGCTCAGTGACCGGAGTCTCTCGGCCTCCGGGGCGAAGCTCCCGCTCTAGTACACGCCCGTCCGCGAGCCGCTCCGACACAGCGAACGTCAGTTCCAGCGAGGACACGCAGCGCGCCGACTGTACCAAATAATTGTAGTTAAGTTGATGATAACACTGAGTCCCGCGGTGATACTCGCGAAAAAAGTAGCCTATGACGGACGCTGTTAAGCATTTGCATGTTATTCAACTAAAATGGGGTTTTTTGTGGCTAACACACAAATGCTTAAAAGCGTCCATGCCTTAATCCAGAATACCAGCTACCTTCATGCCAAATTTTGTCAAAATTGCTCTAGCCGTTTAAGCGTAAAGAAGTAACAAACATACAATGTCACAAACATTCGCGTTTATAATATTAGCAAAATTCAGTAGGTTTCGGGCACCGTATTATTATTAGTTCTATGAGCTGCGCATAGATGGCGTTAGACGACGTTTATATCAAAATACTCGAAGCTCGAATTTAAAATTGTTATAGTTTACCTGCAGCAGGTAGCTAGCTAGCAGGTATACAAATAAGTAAGTTTCTTCGCAAGTACCGCAATGGGTCGCAATTCATACAGCCAAGCCTTCATTTAACCAGCATTTGGGCGTTGTCTTTCTAATTTTTAAGCAATTAAAAAGTTGATTTGTCAAATTTGACATTTTAACTTTTTTTAACTCCGAACAAGAGCCATGACAGTTAATATTTTCGTCCTCACCTGCAACCACCGCAGCGAGGCCGCGAACTGTGCGTCCAATGCGTCCACGTCCTCCAAGGCGGGGGGCAGCCGAAGTAGGGCGCGGTATAACGCCCGCGTGAACCACGCCTCTAGGAGATATCCGTGGACGAGGGCTAGGCCGAGCACGCGACCGGAAAACCGGAACCTGAGAGAGAGAAAGGAGAGTTAGATAAATATGAACTCGTTACTCGACATTCGACCATTGTACTCTGTCTCTTGCAAATTCCATACTTTTTGATCGGCGGCGTTATGAAAAATCAATTTTGGCTAACTACTGGGTTATTTAGCAGGATCACAGCAATAAATGAAGATGTGAAAGAATAACAATGATTATGGACAAATACAAAGATTTTTGTTGACAAATGCATTTTTCTATCAGTCTCACTCTCTGAAATCTTTTTTATATATAGGTCATGCTAATCGTTCTAGAGTCATCTACGAAAACGATCTAGAAATGGACCAATAGGTATATGTAGGTTTTAATGTTTAGTTTATACCTATAACTTGCAAAAACATAATTTTGTAGACATTCTTAAACATACAATACCGACCGTCGTCACCATATTGTATTACACCATAAAAACTAAATAAAACTGTCACGGTTGTAGATTTTTGGGTGCACAAAAATCTCAAATTACAAATACTTTAAAGTTTAAATTTAACCAGTTTTATTTCAGTATATTGTTAATTTCATTATAGTATTTGTTAAGGACATTTCTTATCCCTTTTGAAAGGCTGGTAACGCACCTGAAACTCTTCTGATATTGCAAGAGTGCGCACACGCATCACCTGATTTAAAGCTACTACCGTTGCCCGTGCTTCATTATTAAAAAAACATAACACATATGTGTAATAATAAATTATCATGATTGGCCTTAAACCTAGTCCTACTCTACATTTTTATAAACTCTATGGTCCAGTGAATCGTCCGGATGCACATTGTTGTGTTTTCACTTAAAACGCGTGTAACTCAACACTTTTGGTGTAACGGCCAAGGACGCTTCACTTACATTTGAGGATAAACGAAAAAAAAACGAAAACATTTTTTTTAAATGAAGGTCAATCTACTGCCAAAAGTTTTTTTTAACTTCATACTCATTGAGCATATAATGAATAAAGAAGTAGTGTGAGCCATCCGTGTCCGAAACTTATCAGTGTTTTGTCACTGATAAACTAACCGCCAACCAACTAACGCTCGCACTGTGTGTACCTGACCTGTGTGTGCGTACTCCGATACTTCCGACCAATCAGAGCGCAGTGGCTTTGGGCGGTTTTTTTATTCGAACAAAACTAATAACATTTTCAGTCTTTTGGTTCTACGTTTGATTTTCATACTAATATATCATTCTAATATTATAAATGCGAAAGTTCGTGATTTTTTGCGTATGTTTTGTTACCTTTTCAAGCTTAAACGGCTTGATCGATTTCGATAAAATTCGGCATGATGCTATCTGATATTTTGGATTAAAACATAGGCTACTTGTTACGCGGGCGGCACCGCGTGGAACAGCCAGTTATTAATATAGCAATAAATTGTACTAAAGTTAACGAAACTAAGTTGCTCCTATGTAATCGACGCTGGCAAACTAAAACGCAACACAGATAATACAATATTAGATAAGTCCATCCAAATCGCCTTGAACTTGACATAATCCATTTTCGTTTCGATCAATATCGCAGGTTCGATGCCCCGCCTAATCGCTGATACAATTAATGACTTATGTATGGCGTCGACTTCCGTCTATTGTTTTTTATCGTTTTATGGGTTGTTGCTTTTGGCATTGTCTTTGTCCCCTTTGTTATACAGGGTGTAACAATGTGATAATACTTTAGGCCGTTTATGTATCCCTTAAATAGGATTCGCTGTAAGAGTACCTTCAAAAAGCCAAATGTTTAAAAACAGACTACGTGAACCATCGCAATTTAAACATCAAGTTATGTATACTTCAAGAATGGCTATATAAATAATTTTTGGAACCTCACAATTTTGACATGAAAATCCGCCATTTTAATTTTTTAATGAACCCAGTGTCACTTGCGCTATCAACACGAATCTAACGATACCTCATACGTTGAAATCCATCAACCCGTTTGGCCTGCAGTGCGTGCCAAAAATTAAACATGCAATACTCTACTGACAAAAAGTATAACCCTTCTGGCGCAGTCGAATAAAAAAAACACGCATCATAATAAAAAAGGTTCTAAATAAAAAAGGTAAATCCTCCTTTGCCGCTGCAACTTTCAAAGTGAACTCTACATAATTATATTTTTTGAAATATTATTCATTTCTTTACAACGTTTAATGGCAAACACTCTAGAATATATTGTCAGGTCATCTAGTGTTATATAAAGCATCTTCCGTGTCACTAATAGCAGGTGGAGACAAATCTATAGTATTATAAGTCATTAGATAAATACCTGCAATTAGGAGATGCACCAGGATGTTTACTTAAAAACATCATAATTGCAGAGAGAGAGATAGAGAAATAGTAGACAGAGAAGACAAAAGTATTATTTGGTACCATAAACTAAAGTCATCATCACTACGTTTTGTAGTTTAGTTGGGCAATTGTTACCGTTTACTCACCTATGTAACCCAAAATTTGGAAGTTAGAAATATGCATTAGCAGCTTTAGAAATTTCACAAAAGATTCGACTACTAATCACATTTATGTATTCATTTGCTATTCAGTTCTACTTCTATCGCTTAGATTTTCCCCAGCTACCAAATGATATAGCACCAACCAACTCACCATTCGTGATGGTTGTCCACAAACGCGGACATGGGCGACACGTGGACCGTGTAGGTATCGTTGGCGGAGTACTCGAACAGCCCGTAGTACGGGTTGAACAGTTCCCGGGAGAGAAGGAAGAAGAACTCCCTGCTGGGACCTCCGTAGTCCAGTCCTTCCTCTCCGTCCCAGAGCACGCAGAGTTTCCCCTTCTGCAGCTCCTTCTTGCTGCACGACATTATCCTTCTGAACGCGTCCTCCAGAAGATGTTCACGACGGATGTGTAGTCTGTAACGTTATATGGATGTTTTAGTAACAAGTTATGGAAGAACGCATCTTCGATTTGCCGTAGCAAGGCTGGTGGCTGGTATGCCGAAAGAGATATAAGATCATAGTATAAAAGAATAGCATTCTTCAATGCAGTTGAGTTTATTACCAATATTGTTGCTTTTTATTCTGTCCAGCACTTTCGAATAAGGATTTTAAACCACGATTTATCGCCTTAAGTCAATGAAGCTCTTCCTGAACCATGGGAACTTGCGGTCGGCGACGACACTAGAAGCATACATCCCTCTCCCTACCGCACTACATCCGTCTCCCTCCAACTTACTTTAACTTGCCGGGTCCCTGCCCGTAGCCCTTGCTCTCGAGTTTCCGGTAGAAGGCTCGCAGCTTGGCCTCGAAATCCCGTCTCTGGGGGGCGGGTGCTCGGGTGCTCCGCGCGGCAGCGGGGGAGGCGGCCGGGGACGGCACAGCAGGCCCACCTGAAGCCGGCACGTAGCTCATGATCTCCTGCTCGAAAAGGCTGGAACAAGATAGAGGAGGCTATTAAAAAAAACTTGAGAAGACATCGATCTGAACAGAATATCGATCTGTAGTAGTTAGTGTACTTTTTTAGTCATACGCAGTTTTAATAAATTACTTTTTGTGAGAGATAATTATCCCACAATTAAATTAATGTTTTAAAATAAAGTCATTAATGATTATAAAGATAATAATCTAAATTCAAAATTCAAAACTTATATTTATACTCTATATAGAAGTTAAACTATTATGAGAATGTAATCATAATTATTATGCTTATGAGTAAACTACTCATAAAAAATCCATTATCATGGAACTTGAGAGTAGGTAGATAAAATATAAAACAGGAAGATAAACATTTTAATTTCTATAATTTAGCAGATAATAAATTATAATTACACTTGAGCATATAAAGTAGGAAAATATTATTAATTTCATTAACGCTAAGAAATGCTCGAAACTAATATTATTTAATTCATAGTTTTAAATAAAAGTAATCTCAAAAATGCGGCTACATAATAATATTACGTCATAGTGTTATTAAATATATTATACATAAATACACAAAAGTGGGTTCACTTTTCAATTAAGTCATGAATAACTGGCAAAACTGAAAGTGAAAATGTTTACAAATTTGTACTCTGCGACATTTGTTATAGAGGTCACTATGGCATATTCCCATTGTAGCGTGCTTACTAGAACATGAACTATTAAAACTATAATCGCTGTTCTGTCCTAAACCATAATTAATAGACCTTCCAATGGCATTGGTTATGTGAACACTGGCCAAACACAACATTGTATAAAATGTTAAAAACAGACAGACATAACGAATCTATATTTATGGGTTTAGTTTTTGCCTTTTGGCTCCGAAATCCTTGAGAGTTATTTAAAATTAGAACTCTACTTTTTATGGTTACTGTGAGAAGATGTTTTTCTCTTAATAAGGCTCTGACATAGGCGAATTATTATAACACGACCGTATTGTAAAGTACAAGAGCTCTTCACGGATACCTTTCTAATCATAATATTTACGCAATAAAAACTTTATGCAAAATTTTTTCATGTCGTATGACAGTTATTTACAATTTTACTATGAATTTCTATATTGCGATATTACGGAAACTTGGCTTGCCATCAGTGGCGTAACTATACCGTTCGAGGCCCGTGGCAAATTCGTTTTCGTTCCACTATGTCAAACCAATACACAAACACGTCAAGCGATTATTGTATAAAATAATCGCTTGTTACTTGTCTAGGGGGGGATTATCGGGGGCCCCTTCCGGGCGGGGGACCCGTGGCATTTTGCCGGCTTGCCACCTTCCAGTAACGCCACTGCTTGAAATCATTGAAAATGCACAGAAAGCCCATGCACCATTACTTCCGCATTTTCTCTAAAAATACGATCTATAAACAGTACAAAGGCGGTACGAAAGTGGAAACTGCCCCAGTTACGGTGAAAACGACCTCTTGTTTATCCATAATAATCTATATAGGATACACCGCTCGCCCCAATAGATACTATCACAGGAGATAGTAAAGTATGCGTTAATATTATAGCAAAACACTTTATGGTATTTTAGAATGAAGCTTTTATTCCAATAAAGGACAAACTTTCTTGGAAAAATGTACGGCTTCCGCGCGATAAACTAATTTTGGCACGTTGTTGCAGGCGTTATCTAGTAATATTACCACTCTCACCGAGAGCTCTCGGGCGAAGGGTGAGACGAGGCGAATGCACCCATTTACACTTTCGCACTAGGGTAGTGTCTCGGCGAGAGCCGCCATCAGAGTTCCAAGTGCGAGTTTCTATTTGACGTTCGATCGTGAACGCGTTCCGCGTTTACGGAGGATTTTATATGGGATTTGTACAGCGCCACCTAGCGACGCTCACGGTCACATTTACAAATCCCATATAAGAATCCTAGTAAACACGAAAAGCGTTCACTGTCGAACGTGAAAAAAAAAAAATCTCACTCTGCACTCTGACTTTGTAACTGAGCGTATTGTAAGTCGTGCGATATCAAGTAACGTCTTTTTACTTTGTGCATGACCGGAGGATATGAAGGAGCGCACGCACCATGTCCTCTGCTCCAGAAAGCTGCAGGCGTATCTCATTACCAGAGGTAGTTAACCTTTTCTGACAGAGGTAGCTAAATTCTCTGAAAAAGACGGCTACATGACATCGGTCCCTTCATGTGAGACGGCTACATTTCGTTTACTCAACTTTAGAAACTTTTTAAGCTATTCATATTTGCTTGGTTAGTACTGACCTCCATAATATAAATACACAGGATTAATGATACCCTTTGAAATGACAGCTCTTTACTGAGACCATTTGAAGCCTCCCGCCTGGTCGGGAAAAGATAACTAAATTAGACGTAAATTACAAATGGCCACTTCATCAATAATGAAAACAACGACATTCGATAGTGCTGTAAGTTTTTTTATCGATTAAAAATATATTATATCTTTGACATAACTGTATAAAGGTAAGTAATAAATAAAGAATGGTAAATTAATGCAGGTATAATCTTTTTTTTTAAAAGAAAACTTACCGACTTCACCTCGTCTACGATCGCATCATAATATTTTAATTAGGCTTTATAACACATTTTTATTTATATATTTTATCTCATTGGCCCATCTCTATCATTAGTACCTTTCCCGCACACACTGCCATCAGCGCCAAAATGGCGCAAATCAAATCAGTCATCAATACAGCATATCAGAGTTGGTAAAATGCCATGAAAAAAACCTTCCAGATCTGCTTATAAGGTTCTAGGAAGTTTGTTTTAATCGCGCAAAAAAAATATTTTCATTTAGTGCTGCAAAACATTTATAATGTTCAAAATGTCACAATATAGATAGCACTTAGCAAACGAGTTAAAGTTTACTGAAAGTTTGTTAAAATGAACTACATTAATAATTATCTTTCTGAATTATCGCATTTCATTTTAATTTTATAAATTTTAAATACACTACGTACGTTTTTTAATAACGTACATTTTTCAATAAAGGAACTAAAGAAACAAATCAAAAATTACCAAAGAAATGTAAAAATTCTGAAACTGACGGACAGACAGACATGACGAATCTATAAGGGTTCCGTTTTTACGTTTTGGCTCCGGAACCCTAAAAATAGGTTTACAATGAACTCCCGAGGCAATATGTCGGGCAAGCATTTCGTCGAAATCACGGCTCATGCCCAAAACTATTGTTTCGTCTAATCCCACATCGACCTTACAATATCAGCACGTATTTCATTACTCAAATAGTCATAACAATCCCGATAAAATTCAGCAAGGTTGTTGCCTTGTAGTGAAAGTATTGGGTGTACAATAAACCTCCATTATTGCATAACCGCCAATTTTTTTTAATAATAATATAAATACTATTTAGTTATTATATTACGTATAAGCCCTCTGACACATGCACCTCCTCGATATAACCGCGATTTGAGGACGCGTCGCAAATATCTGTAGCTAAACTTTTAATGAAAAAAAAAAACTCTAATCTCGACCGAAATCTTCCGGCCCTTAAACTCTAGCATCATAAACATTCAATATCCAATCATAACGGTTGATAGACATCCCGTAAGACACAAATCCACAAGATTAATTTCCAAATTTAAATAATGCGAGTTCGCACGCACCGGCGCACGCGCACGCAATGCCGAGCGTCGCGCACGAACTATTTACCCCTAACTGGACCTTATGACGACCACATGAAGTTCAATTTTAAATGGATTCACAGGCAAAATATTTCCGAACGGTCTTTAAGGAGGGAACGACCTAAAATTACCTCCCGAGTGTAAGACACTTTCACGATGTGGGCTCATCAGCTATCTATGATGAAGTGGGTTTTGGGGAGTAACTGATTGCTGCTCTAATGGCTGACATAGCTTAGAAAGGCTGGGCTGTTAAGTGTTAAAACGTCTTTGAATAGACACAAATGGGCATGGGTTGTTTACCATATTACAGACTGAAAAATTAGAAGGTCTATAATCTGCAATTCTCCATAAAAAAGTTACAGTCTATAGAACAAGGATCTCGTGACATGTAGACTTTATTCGATCTTGCAAAATTATACTTGGTAGTTGGAAGACATCAACTGAAATCCTTTAAATGTCACTATTAAGACGGCGTTAATCCTGAGTTTGGTGAAAAAATACCTTCGAGCTGCTGGTACGCAACGGAAAAATCCTGCTTGTTATTTTATCATCGTTCCAAAGCCTAAAATGAAGCGCGTGACCAAAATATCTTCTAATCTACAATCTTCAATAAATCACGGCAGAACGAGAGCCGAAATCTTAACTTTAATAGATTTTTCAATCTTTTAAGCCTCTAGCAACATAGATTAAAGATTTACAGATTTTAGCCGCATTGAAACAAACGTGAAATAACTTGGAGTCATTATGTAAGCACGCAGTGCAGGGTTGCCACTTAACATATACTGAGAATTTAACTATTTTTCGATATGTATATTATACGTTTTACTGTTGAACAGAATTAAGTATACGTAATACTGTTTTCAGCGACAAAATGCAGACACAATATTAAGTGTCACCAATTGGAATAAGTATAAAATACACCTCTTATTCAGAATACATGATATATTGACTGTACTGTAATTTCTTGATGAAAATTCACGTTTCACAGAAATAAAACTTTACTTTCATGCATTTATTCCACTTTATTAAATAATTTACTATTATTTTGATCCTCAGGTGTAATTTTTTAATTACATGAAAGTAAAGTTTAATTATTGTGAGGCGTATGGAGTTTTTTTAAAACGATTGTAAATTATTAAGTTGAGCAACCTCTAAAAATATTTTATCATAATACTACTGTTTGTTTTTCTAAATTGTTGTTAAATTACCTTCCTAGACCTAAACATAATTATTTATTTCTTGAATAGAAGTTGGCAACCCTAACACAGTATATCATTGCCACCAAAACTTAATGACCGAACCCTGGGGCAGAGCACGCGCGGCAACACCTATCGCACTATTACCTTAACGATAAAGTTCAAATCCCCATATCACAACAGGTGTACGAGATCGCCCGATATGCTGACATCTTGATTCTTTTGATTTAAGATGATGTGAAGTTTTCTACTCGTAATTTAATTAAACCGTTCTATTTCTAATGTATGATCCAACAAACAGTTTCATATTTTTACGATGCAGTCTTCGTTTGATAAAATAAAACTAGAAAATGTTTCACACAATGAAAAAAAATCATTCAACGCGCGTCTAACGCGCCCGTACATTGTCAGAACAAGAATAGGAAATATTTTTTTAATAAGTATTACTTAAAACTGAACTACGTCGGTTAACTATAAAGTTTAATTACCTTGCACCTTTATAGTTATCAATTAAAATAATGTGCGTATTTAAATTGGCTTATTTTATTGCAAAATAATTGGCTGTTATTAGTGTCCTTGGAATATTACAATTTAAGACCGTTATTACATTGTATTTATTTTAAACTTCCTTGCACAGCAGACGGCTACGTGTAGCACATGCTTAATATCTTCATGTTGGTACACATGTTTCTTATTTTATTATGTTGGTACAATTGTTTTTTTTTATTTTGCGCTCATTATACGGACAAAGAGTGCCGGAAGTGGTGTTAATACACCTGTCGGGATTCGTTATTCGCAAACGTTACAAAGTACCTAAATAAAGTTATTTTGTGAATTTAAAGCAAAAGATACCGGGCACGATAACACCCCCTAAAATAATAAAATCGGTATCAAATTATATATACAGTCGGTTAGTTTGATAAAACAATAATTACACGTAACGTAGCAATTCCAGCTACAATTATTTTCTATGTTTTCCGATGACTAATGCCATTTATAATTATCATAATAAATAAAATACCGCAGGCTTGGTACAAACAAACCAAATAGAAAAATAACTCACAAATAAAAAAAAACTCACCAAAAAAGTTAAGACGCGACAAAACGAAAATCCTCCAGAGTCAAGAGTGGTACTGACCTATTCACCTTAGGACTTGTATAACATTTTAAGTATTATCAAGTATGATACTTAATCATCATTTACAAGGAATTGGTATTACCTAGCTTTGTCTACAAAATCATCTCACAAGAATTAATACGTGTAAGACAAAAATATAATATCCGGTACAATTTCAAACACTCGTGAAAGCTAAACTTTAATTATGTAGCAACAGCACTGGAGGCAACATTCCTCACCGTAGAAGCCACACACGGTATACCTACTAATTATTTGAGGTTTCGTTAGTGGCTGTCATTATTTTTATTTTTTTTTTCAGCCCAGTAGCCCACGGCTGGGCTAGCATCACCTCCGGCAAAGAATAAATTGTACACGCTTATTCAAATTTGAAATTTCTTTACGGGATTTAGATCTGTAGAGATAATTCTAGAGAAGGTTAATGACTTCATTTTGGGCATAAATAAAAAAAAAAATAAAGAAAAATATATCACAAAATTGATTTAGTTTAATTACTAAAGCTGAATAGGCCTGGAATCTGCAAATCCAAAATATTTAGTCAAAATAAATTCGATAAGATAATTTCGAAATTGATTTTGTAAGATCGCTTTTTACATCTTATCTCGTTTCTGACTCGAATTCTGTCTATAAAATATTCGCTATGATGCTTTCGCCCATACTTGTCGGTAGCGGTAATTAACCCTCTGTTAAAAACTTTGTCATTTCCATAAAAATCGCGTTTGATAACAACAAAATGATTTATTGTATTACCTACTTTTAATATTTAAGACTTCATTAAATTTTAAATTCAAAATTTATTTAAAGATTTAATTTGATATATAATTCAACTAAAAAAAACGTAAGTGTAAATAATGACTAAAAATATACCTGTTTACATCCTCGCAACCCATACACACGCGGCCGACTTAAAGCTGGCAACCATTGTTATTTCTATTTTTCGCATCATTTTTTTTTCCAATGACGTTGAATTCACTTACAAGCATATGCATGCATTTTCAAAACAAAAACCAGTAATTGAATACTTAATTAAATGTGTTTTCGGCCAAATTTAGATAGGCAACCCCGGTGTTCTCTATTCTAGTAACAATAAACTTTCTCGAAAATTTAGTTTCATCACAAAAACAGACACCTGCAGTTTTATGCAACGGGATCTCAGTCTGTTTGTTATCAATCGCGTTTTGTATAATAAAAATGACAAAGTTTTCGACAGAGGGTTAATGACCGCCACCGACAGAGGTTTTTATGCAACATATTAATATTTTTTTATAACAATAATGTAATTTTGGCAAGGACGTTATTATTTTACACCGTTGTCGTAATAAAATTTATACCATTAATTTGAACGAGTACATGGGAAGTAGGTGCGTTACTTAACCTACTAAACAATTGAGACATTCTCGACCCCAAAATGCCGCGCAGACATTTTTATATCGCCCCATTTCATAACTTCAACCCCTTACTTAAAAGACAAAATAGTTAAGTAATGTAAAGTTATTGGAGAGAGTAACTCGGAACTCCGTTTTCATAAGAGTCTTTTATATAACTATGATTTTATATGTTATCATAAGTTTCTAGATTTAGGCTAAAGGTTTATTAATTTTCTAGCCACATCGCTCCGGCTGCCATGTCTTCGCCGATCTGTAGTGACGTAGAGCAAAACGAAACCTGTCGCCTATGTCATGCGGTGGCATTTTATCGGGCCGATATCGTTGACGGCGTGCGGTGGACAAACGGCGTGAGTCATACAGTTTTTAAGCTGTACCAGAGTTGCGTTGTTTCACCAAATCGTCGACATTGGTGTCTGACCTCTGCACAAATTGATCTAATACGTGTCTTACACTTCCTCTAGAGAGTAAACAAAAGGTAAAGCGACCTTCAAAACATGGACGTTTCGGTTGGGCCGTGAAAATTACTTATTAGACTCATGTAAATTACATTTCCGTAAGCAATGGCTGCACAAAGTATCTGAAAGATACCGCTATAAAGACATCGAAATCACGACAAGCAAGATTATGTCATGTTTTTTTAAAATAAAAATAAGGGGGCAAACGAGCGAACGGGTCACCTGATGGAAAGCAATTACCGCCGCCCATAGACACTCGCAACATCAGGGTTGCATGTGCGTTGCCGGCCTTTTAAGAGGGAAAACGCTCTATTCTTGAAGGTTTATAGGTCGTAGCGGTCCGGAAATACTGCTGGTGATAGTTCATTCCAGATTTTTACTGTGCGAGGCAGAAAGTTACGCGAAAATCGTACTGTGGAAGACTACCTATTCGTCAAGACGATATGGGTGGTAAATTTTCCGCGTAGGTCGATGGTGAAAAGTTGCAGGTGGAAGTGATTCCGATCGATTCCTCTGAGCAATTCCCGTGTTAAAAAAAAAAAACGATTTTCCAATATAAGCACAAAGTACGTGCAGTAAAATGAGGTAAAATTTCGTAATTAAAAAAAGCACAAAACGGATGTCATCACAGCAACAGAAAAAGACGAATGAGCCATACTCTGATAAAAGTTTGTTAGCACTGGCAAAAGTACAGTCGCGCTATTAATTTGTAGCTAACGTCACACATTTATTTAATTAAAAGCCGAGCCAGGACGGAGATTAAGGATTTTCATGCAAAACGAATATGAACGATGAGTTACGTTCTAAACCAGCTATTATTCTACTAAAAATCGCTCGGGGCCGGCGCAAAATTAACGCCCAGATGAATTATTTATAACTTCCCAACGACCTTATTGTTAGCATTTAAGTGCTATATTCGATTAGCACGTACGATGGACAGCATTGTAATTAACTTAGTAACACTAAAGCCATGTTGTTCACGGTGCGGCCAAAATAATGCGTTTTTAATGAATTTAAGTGCTGGAATTCGGTTCTAGCAAATGTTTTTTTTTTGTAATCTAAAGGTTGATTGAAATTGCCATGATAAAAAGGCTATTTAACGCTGTATACTCGTGTAGTAAAGCTCGTCTTTTCTAGGGTTTTTGCCACGACAGAAAATCAATCACACTTTTCTATACGTACTCGACAGAATTGCAGAAAACTGGTGTAAAACGGCGTTGTGCTGTGTTTCGATGAATGAGTTAGTTTACCGGTGGCCCAAATTCCCTATTCCCCCTATCTCTCTTCCCTCATAAAGGCCGACAAGGCACTTGCGACTCTTCGGAAGTTACTGTTTGTAGTTGTTTTCTATCAGGTAACCCGTGCTTGCTTGCCCCCTAAATATATAAAAAAAACAAACATTATACAATAGCGATAGCAGGTGGTAAAAGTACACCACAAATGAGCGCAATTCGCTTCGCAGAATGTACGACCTTAGTTTCTACGATTACCACCTTTATGGCGTTGTAATAAAGGTTCCATCAGTATAACAAATACACTCCTCGCACATGGGTTCACACTTGCGGTCGCCACAGGATACAGGACACATGGGAGACTCAGTCAACCCTGACACCCCCCAGTCACAGAAAACCGCGTAACAATATGTACTTAACACTGGTTAGACACTAATACCATGTAATACTTCCGTTTGTGATATCGCATTATTAATTAGATATTACTAACTAGTTGTTAAACACTAGTTAGATGTACAGCCAGGTCTTGATTCATAGATAGGCCGTTTTAAGCCATGGTCTTTGGGCGGTAGCGCTCTAGCCCCGCGTGTAACATGGGGCTGGAGTAACAAAATGCTCTGTTTTCATACAAAAAACACAAATCTTCCACTGGGTTAGAGTTAAGAGTAGTAGAGTTCTACTGCGCTAGTCGGTACAGCTATACTTCTTTACTTTTGCAGTCAGTGACTTTCTGATTCTGACAACCACTATTGTCTCTTCGCTCAAGATTGGCGGTATGGTTCGTTAACCATCTGTCAAATTTCTATACAAACCGTCAACAAGTTGACAATCGCGGTTTGTATAGAAATGACATTTTTTTTTGACAGAGGGTTAATCAGCCATACCGCACATCTTGACCGAGTGTAATAGCAACGAATTTCAAAAATCTGACAAGTGCAAGTCAAACTGCAAGGCGCGTGGAGGGATCCAGAAGTACCGTTATATAGCAAAGTTCTGTTTTTTTTTTTGTAGGAGCCCTCCAAATTATTTATTTTATTTCAAACTATTGGGTGTGATTATGACTCTGTTTCTACTGCTAACGAGAAAATATGGCAAATTTAGTTATGGCATACGCTCAATAGAAACTATAGAGTGAAAAGACTAGGGCCAACATAATTGATATTTAAACTTAATAATCATGTATATGCAAATACGCAGAGAACATTGCATGTCATAATAAATTGTGTGCATATGCGGCGCTGCACGTCCGGCCCGCATTAGCATACGTAATGTCATGTCATGCGGTCGCCCCGGCAACGGAAGTTATGGCTTATAGCAGTTATAGCCTCAAATGATACAGTTCATGAGAATTCCCATGTCTGAATTATAACAGAAAACTAAATCAAAACAAAGGAGTCGTTTTGGTAGTCCGGCTAAATCCTTTAAAATAAAAATAAATGGTAGTATAGAATAAAATGAACTAAATCTACTTATCAAGAGTTAAACCTACTTTCATTAGTTATACATACTTACTACATTGTAAGCTGCATAGTTAAGTAATTTATTAATAAGAAAAATAATATTATGTTGAAATAATATAAACAAATTATAATTATTAGGGGTAAGGAGACCTGTGGTCGAAATTTGACCATAAGTATTAAAATCCAAAGTGTAGAGGAATTTTTAAAAAAATATTATCTATTATTACTAATTAAAACTCACATATAAATCACAAACTATAATTTGCCGTAAATGTCTCGTTACTAGGCCATTGAATTAAAAAAAAACACACACACACACTTCAACCATAAACAAAAGAGCATTTCAACATGTTGTAGTGTACGTAACGTTTTATTTATTAAAAATATCCAAAATTAAAGTATATTTTAAAATAATATTGGTATTCCGCTACTCTTCCATATCAACTATAACTGGGAGAAATTTGATGCTTTTATTCTACGCGTCTTTCGTAAAAAAAAAGTTTTCCGCTCGCGTATTAATATATACATAGACGTATAAAGGTTAGGTTAATTAATATTTAGGAAAGATTGTAGAAAATAGCCGTAGGACGTAACTAATCACAAAATGATTAAACTTGCTTGGACAATATTGTCTTTGCCTGGAGCTTCGAATGTAAATTTTAATTACAAAATCAATTTTAAATCTACCACTTCCTAACGCGACTTCCTTTAAAAGCGTTCGAACGAACGAATCTGTTGAAGTCGTTTGTGATATATCTAGCTGTTGCCCGCGGCTACGTTTGCGTGAAACTTTATAATTATCCAGTCTTTACAATATTTTTTTATTACTTCTCGTCTCTTATTGGTCATAGCGTGATGTTATATAGCCTGTAGCCTTCCTCGATAAATCGACTAACCGTCACAAAAATATTTTTTTTAGTTTCTGAGATAAGCGCTTTTAAAGTAACAAACTAACTCTTCAGATTTATTTTATTATTAGTATAGATATGAAAGTTTTTATTGCATTCAAACATTTTGTACATGTCAACAGCGTATGCACCGATATACGGCACCACAAGTCGAACGCGCCGCATTTCTTGATAACCGCAGTAGAAATGCGGCACTTACGTTGCTGCCAAAATATGCGTTCACATTCAAACCACAACCCGTACGTAGTCTATGACAATATAGAGAGAGGTAGAATGACCTACATTCGGAAAATTAATAAAATCCCAATGAAATAAACGGAAGTGAGTATTATGAGTAACATTTAATTGCTGTCCTTAATTCCGTTCAGACCTTGTGGGCTATTGTTATATAATAATAGTGCAAACGCAATTAAAATAAACATTGATAAAAAGGAAATGATTGCATTAACAATGAGATTTTCCGACCTCTGTTCTATGTGAGATAATGTCATCGGTGTTAAGGTGAGACCGCACGAAGCGTAACCAGTAACCATGTGGGAATGAACGTGGTGGCCAAAGGAAGATCTTCCAACCGAGAGAGGTGTTATCCTCGGTCAGGCCGAAGCCCACGTGATAAATTTCAGCTGTCGTATATATACCGCCGTGTTTCGAAAACGCGCGCGATGCAGGATTATTACGCTTAATGTAGGTACCGCCACAACCACTCGACATACGGCTTCCATACATCTGCAGGGCTAGCATAGCGTCAGTAGACATACGAAAGTATCAAACTGACTGGTAGTTCGGGTATTTTTTTTTGACAGATTATTTTTTGTGCATCCGTCACTTTACGTCCTCGGTCGCTCCTAGGGCCGCTGACGGTTCCTCGTCATAATCGGCGAATACAGACAATGACACGTGAGCACTATTGTTGTAGAGAGCGTACTCGCATTTGTGCGGACAGACAGACAGTGTCTATATTATTATTATATAATAGATTTGTCAGTTAGATGTTTACGTCGAAACCACTGAACCTATTTTGCTGAAACACTGCTGCCTGACAGTTCCGTTAAGGACATTGACCGATATTACCGACTAAGCTCAGTTTAAGGTCGGCTCACCAATAGTGTGATTAGTGATAACAAGTACTATAACAAGTACTACCTATCGCACTCGATAAGGACAAAGGACTAATATTTTATGACTGCCGTCTCGATGGAAAGTGACTGCCGTCGCCCATGGACACTTGTAACAAACAGCAATAGCGTTGCAAGTGAGTTGCTGGCCTTTCTGATGAAGGAATAGAAGATAGTCCTCCGTTAAACTCACACTGAACGAAACAAGCGCAACGCTGTTCCTATCTTTTTGATCACTAACCGACTCCTAATTTATATCACCCCTTGTTCATAAAAATATTTAAACAGTGTTTAACTAATTAACATTCGCAGTCCCTTTCTGGAATATTGAAAATGTCACACGACAGAAAGGGACAGGGAAATTAGTGAAACATTGCTTAAATTTTATGAATTAAGGGGGTAAGTTCTCTAGCAGCATTTAGGATCGTGTTCTTACCTAAAACTAGAAGTTACACCAAGTAGACTAACTGAGAAATAAAAATTTTTGAAATCTTGAAAGGTTCAGGTTAGGGAGCGGCTGGTGAAAAAACTCTATAAGCAACCGTCAGTTACTTAGAGCACGGCGCACATAGCACAGTAAATATGTTCCCACAATGCGGTCCACCTTGGTCCTAGGACCAGTTGCGTCTCTACAATGTGGTCTTACCCGCTTTTAATTACAATGCCTTGTTCCCAACGTTACTCCATATTAAAAACTACAAAACCGAGAAGACCGTAGAATCTTTTATAGGCAATGATCTCTGAAGTGTTCACACACGATCAAAACCGTAGCATTATATTTGTCTAAACCGTATCGAAAAGGGCACAATATTAATTTACCGAAGATCATATAGTGTACGACCATTGCTTCGGCTTCGGCTGTTTTCCCGAAATCAATGAGTTCGGCTAAGATTTCGGCTTCAGTGTAATAATTGAAGAAGGTATAGGATCGAATATTCCAGTCAAGTCACACAAAAGAGAAATGGGCAATTAAAAGTACTTAATTTCAAATTTCTTGAAATTAAGTACTTCTTGCTCTGTCGCAAGAGTTTCATTCCGAAGAGAAATGCTATCAAAACATTTGGTCTCTCAGCACCTGTCGATATACCTAAATTATATGTATAATGTCGCTAACAGTATAAATAAAATTACCAATACTGTATAGCAACGATAAAAAGTTTATTTTTTTTTACTTATAGCCGAGTGGTATAGAACGTAAGAAACGTAAAGATTTAAAATTTTAAGCTTCATAGCCGATTAGTCGGCTTCGGCTTCCACCAAAACGGGCTTTGTCAAACACTAGAGCTACACATTCACATTTATTTTACACTTTACAGGACCGTAACAGTATCGAAATAAGAATCAATGTAATAGAACACCTGAAACACACGCTAGTGTCGTAATCGTTCGTTCCCATATCGATCGATTAGCCTTACGACCGTTTATGGGGCTCTGATTGACCCGCGACTAACGATAGGCAGGCACGATACGAGGACGAATTTACGACGAGGACAGTGGCCCGATTATATATACTCGAATTGCTTCGAGTGCCTGGTTTAAACATGGCATAAAAATCAAATTTCTAAGTCTTTTTAACCGACTTCCAAAAACGAGGAGGTTATTTATATACCGAAATATCGTCGAAACCATCAGATTGAGATAGGGGATGTTAAAAATACGCCAAAGAACACTTACATATAAACCACTGACGATTTAAATGTACAGTAATATCTTTATATATATAATTTTTCTGTGTGTATGTCACTGAACTTCTCTCAAACGACTGGACCGATTTTGATGAAATTTTTTGTGTGTGCTCAAGGGGATCTGAGAATGGTTTAGACTCACAAAATAGCTCGGCAGGACAACGCCTGCGGGGTCAACTAGTATAATATATAATAATAAGGCCTGTAATAATATACAATAACAAAGCCTCATATTTTCGTAACCAAGCTTCCTAAATATTTTATGTCACATTGAAATTTGCAAAAGTTTTAGGCATTTTAATCGATCGCTGCAGCGTCTTATCCCACCGCTAAAATAAACAATGCCCTCATTATTTTCTTCGACGTTTTACTTAATGTTCAAAACGTTCTAGGTCTCCACGGCGCTCGAGTTACTACAAAAATAGCACTTTCACCTTCCCGGCTGGAAGTGAAGGCGCAAGACAAACTAGGCCCAGACCGAGAGTACCAGAATCTAAACTAAACTGTAAGGGAAGAAGTATAAAATGTATCAGAGTTTTATACGTCGTTGCCCGCGTCACTTAAGCTTTCGAACAATGAGAATCGGTCTCACATGTAAATCACACCGCCGCTAGTTTGTTTTGGACGTTAATGGACGTTATCTGATAGCGATTAGATAGAGCTTGTCCCTAACCTGACCTCACTAATATTTCAACGTACAATTCGGGGAAGCTATTTCAAAATGCCTAAATTTAAAGTTATTATTTCGCATTCTATACTTGGCTAAGCGAAATTAACCCTTAAATTTGAAGCAAACGTATGAAATTGTGATTAAATTGTATATGATTCGTAACTTAGTCTTGCTAGTTTAGAAGCTAGCAAGACTTTTGCTAAGTGAATAAGTGTTGTTTGGTATGTACGGAACACTTCACCCGAAACATAGATATCATCATGACATGGCCGATTCATACTTTACTGCCATACTAATACTATGAATGCGAAATTTTGTATGTTCGTTACTTTTTCACGCTTGAATGACTGGACCTTAGGACTTTAGCTTATGGCTAACTGGTATCCTGGATTACCACACAGGCTCTGTTTTACTGCGACATAATTTCGTAATTTATTCCACCCCGCGGGTAGCACCACGGGGCTCAGCTAGTCGGTAATAATTAGAAGGAAATGAGCTGTACACGGAAGACACGTTAACATCTTTACTCTAACAAATTTATAGTTACTAGTGATTACGGTTACGTGACTGTCCATAGAGAATATGAGCGGCGGGAGAGAAAATAAATGTATCGTCCCAGGATTTCCGCTCTCGAAGCATTTCCTGCCGCTATTTTTGATCCATCACAAGAAAATATTTATTTCGGAAAATTCCAAGGAAAAAAAAGTACAGTCTATTAACGTAGTTAAGGCCGTAATTCTGGCGTACTAAGTTAACCAAAACGGCTAACCAAAATGATTCGTTGAATTGAATTCGACATATTTTCTCGTGACCAACGGGATGGACCTAACACGGGAGTACTTGCGGACCCGACAGACGTTGTTCTACCAGACTAATTTGTGAATTTAAACCATTCTCAAGTCCCCTTGCACACACAAAAAATTTCAGCAAAATCGGTCCAGTCGCTTATGAGGAGTTCGTTCGTGACAAACACACGCACACAAGAGTTATTTATATTAGGATGGTCGATTTCTCATCGACTCGGATTCGGAAACTTTTCGAGCGACTAATGTTCAATGCTTGCTTTGGCTGGTAGCGTTTATTGGACGTCGCGCGGAGAAAATTCCGAATCCAAATCAAATTGCTCATCTTGATACCGGGGTCCGGATCAAAATACAATACCGAATAATAGCACGTACAAGAAGTCGTCGACCGACAAATCACAGGGTTTAGCTCTCGGGGGATTTACGATCGAATAATTACCGAATTCGCCAAATTACTCCATATATCATTCGAGATAGAGTAGACAGTAGAATTTATTGTATTCCTAACCGATTACAGCGGAGACAAAAGAAGTTATAATATTAGACGTTTGAGGTTAAGCAAAAAGTTTTGGTAAAGTATGTATAGTCTGGCTGCTACAAGTTGAACCTAGCATTTATTTTCACTAGCAACATTATTAAGACGCAGCCTTTTGTTTTCGGTTTAAGTTGCACTTTATGAGTTTATGATGTTTTGGTCTTTTATGTAACATTTATGACATGTTATCTATCTATGAAAGATATTTTTACAAAGATGTATGAAAATATATGATAATAAGAGACAGGATTTTGTTCACCCATGGGGTATTCAGAGTAGAGAGAGAGAGAAAGATTTTGATTATGGCACACGAAATACACTTCGAAGTACATACTTTTTTTTTCATTTGATTAACAGCTAACACTTTGAAATCTGAAATTCCTAGAAATCTTAATAAGAATAACACTTTACTTTTTACAAAAACTTATATTGAAATACTCGTGCTTAGGTCTCATGATCTTATAAATGTTCAAAATATTTGGTCACTACAATGGTATCACGAACCATCAACAAAATTTTTGAATTTGGAAGGTTTTTTCTAGGTTCAACTTATAGTAGTCGGACTATATTTATTGTATATTGCCACTAAACTTTTCTTAAACTCAAGTACATTCTAATGCGATTACAGATCAGCGAGATTTAGGAAATTCAGGATAAGGTCTGTCAAGTTAACTAGTAATTTCAAAATATAACGATATCACACTCATCATTGATATTTAATAGCATTTATTGTGTAATCTGCTGAGTGGTTTAGTTTCGAAACTATAAAAGCTCTAGAAGCCCAGAAGTTTTCACACCTTTTCATTACGAGAACTGAGCTTTATCCCGTTAAAATTTTGTTAGCCTCGCTCAAAAACGAGGAAGACTGAAGCGATTTGGCTAATTTTAGTCCTGAAACATTCGCGGGAGTTCAAGGAATGTTTAATTTTAGGGGGTTAAGGGATACAAAGTTCACCGGGTTATATTATTAAATTACAATATTTGCTACTAAATCCACACCTAACTACCAACTGCCATGCACCAATAGAAATGATTTAACTATTTTAATTAACCTATAAGGAAGCAAAAACAATTTATATCAGAATGCAATTAAAACACGATAGTTGCGTGTTTATTAATTACATAAAACATATTAACAATAGTTATAGTACTTGTTATATTTAACAATAAAATAACATGTGTGTTCTTGTTTTTTTTTAACGGGGACTATTTTGATAATACTTTATTAACAGAAGCGCTAGTTAAAGATAAACACTTGATAACTAATGAGGCATTATATTTTAATTATTACCGTTACAGACTAGAGACAGACAGACGCACAGAACGACAGGACTGTTAGGTAAGTCGAAGTTATAGTATACCTAGTTTTTACCGTTTGGTTACGGGAACCTAAAAATGTTAATGGATAAAATTTTTAACATACACAACATATTAAACATCCACTGAACATTATGGTCGTCTTTAAGACACTTTAACGGTCAAACATGAGCAAAAAAATATGTAATTTAGGGTTAACCCATGGTATAATGATTTTGTATCGAAAATTTGAACCGCGTCTCCGCCAAATAACACCTGGCGATGAACCGCACCGTAGGTAGTGGTGTCTATTTTTTGCCTCATCCTATTGGTGCAAATTTCAATATAAAGGTCTAATTTGAATATTGTTAGTTCCTTTTTTTATGTTTATAGTTTGTGGACTAACATATTGTGTGATACGTGTGAATGAAATTATAGCGACCAGGAAATTAAAATCGAAGGTAAATTTAAAGGAATCATAAGCAGGCTTCGACGGATGTGCAGATAACTGTTGGTTTTGTAGTGAAGCTTCTGTTATTACCTTATTATTTGTAGCGGTCGTAATTTTACTTGGAAGGATTTTTGCCGGTTGCTAACTCTAGCTAGATAATCATAGTCTTTTCGAGATCTACTCAAGGTAGAGTTGCTTAGAATGAGAAACGGAAAAGGAATCAGATCTCCTTTGAATATTTTATATGAGCTAGGTTTGTTGAACGGCAAACTGGATTAGCTTACATAATTTAGCATCGTTATCAGTTGATAACGATGATAGAAGTTTCTAGAAAACATTTGGATCCATATTTTTTTTAATAAGGGAGTAGATGTTTTCTAGAGTTCCCACGGTGCATTTTAACTATTTAATTTTTTTTATTTAGTCCTTTTCTGGCATATAGAAAACGTCATATCAAACATGACAGAAACAACAATACCTTGGAAAGTTATAAGCTGTGTAAATAGTCTTATTAGTAAATATATAAACATTAATATATATATATATTAATGTTTATATATTTACTTA
>JAOTAV010000027.1:3085925-3106746 GCA_026546445.1 Cyclargus thomasi | reverse complement strand
TGAGATTGGGGTAAGTATAGCTGGCCGGTTGGTTATTAATTCCATACAGGAGAGCGTGTGGCTGAGATTGGGGTAAGTATAGCTGGCCGGTTGGTTATTAATTCCATACAGGAGAGCGTGTGGCTGAGATTGGGGTAAGTATAGCTGGCCGGTTGGTTATTAATTCCATACAGGAGAGCGTGTGGCTGAGATTGGGGTAAGAATAGCTGGCCGGTTTGTTATTAATTCCATACAGGAGAGCGTGTGGCTGAGATTGGGGTAAGAGTAGCTGGCCGGTTTGTTATTTGTCATGTCGCCACTTTTATAGTAAACATTACAGAAGGCCATTTTTACTGATGTGTAGAGTTTTAAGATTCTTTCTGTGCGGCCGACACATTACGACTAGTATTTCGCCGTGACTTAAGCGTAAAATTAAGGCTTTAAGATTTAAGGTTGAGTATGTAAGGTTAGAAACTTGGCTCTGCCTGAAATCTCACTACTTTTTGGCACCACGGTCCATGAACTTTATTATGCTCTCAACTTGGCAACATTTTTTACATTAAATTATTTTGTGGTGAGATTTTTTTACGTAATTTCCTGTTCACATTTAAGTGGCCTATAAGTATAAACTTAAGTTATTTAATATTCCAGCTACGCAGCGCTATCAGTGTCCAACTGGGAGCTGTCAGCCCGCGCGTACCGAATGTACACCTACCTGCAGCCCCACACCTTCGAGGCGTGGAACAATCTCGCCAAGGTGTACGTCAACCAGGGGGACAAGAATAGAGCTTATAGGGCTCTGATGGAGGCGCTGAGGTTCAATTATGATAATTGGAAGGTAATACAGTAATATGATAGTGACATAGGTTAATTTTGATCTTTGAAAAAGAAAAGTTTTCAAGTCTGTTAGATTCAAAGGCTTATAACAGTGTTCGACCACTCTTGTAGGGGGCTTATTACTTCGCTAACGCCTTGATCTAATGGTACAAAGCTCTGCTCTTGACCCGAAAGTAGTGGTTTCGATTCCCGCGTTGCAAACATGTTATTTCCAAGTTGGGCTGATCACCTGATTGTCTGACAAGCTCCTGCGCCTGATCTCTCGCCAGTCGTGTCGGTTTTCCGTCCCACTGGGTTATGAGAGTAAAGGAAGAGAGTGTTCCTATGTAATGCTTACACACTTGGGCTACCCCCGCGTGACAGGCCTGGTTTCTTTGAAACCGTTTACCGTCAACGAAACCGTTGTGGGAGTTATTATTTTGTTTATAATAAAATAAACAAATTACTTAACATATATGATAAAACACATAAAAATGTAAAATGGCTCCTAACCCTTAATTACGACGAATCAGAACGTCTAATTAAAAACTTTAACTAAAGAAACTAGCGAAATTAATCCGCGGGTGAAACCTGGAGACCTGAAATACAGGGTTCCCTAGTTTAGGCTTCACACAAAGACTATCGTTCATCCTACAATCAATGTTTTTAATTAAGCTTCTAGTTCTTGTAAGAAAAAAAAATTTTTTTTTATTATTACCTCGCTACGCCCACGGACACCGGCCCACTCAACAACCATACCTCCATTTCAGCTGTGGGAGAACGTGATTATAGTGAGCATAGACACTGGTCACTTCGAGGACGTGTTGCGCGGGTGTCACCGCCTCCTCGACATACAGCGCAAGTGCGACGACCTCGAGGTGCTGACGCTGCTCGTTAACGCGATAGTGCAGGACCATAACGACGCTGACGGGAATAGCTCGGCTAGGTTAGTTGCTCATGGAGATTTCATTGCCTACCTCTATCTATATCTAATATATAAAAAAAACGGCTTGACCGATTTTAATGAAATTTTTTCTGCTTATCCGGTATCTATGAGAATCGGCCAACATCTATTTTTCATCTCACTAAATGTTAAATTTTTTGGCAAAACAACGTTTGCCGGGTCAGCTAGCATATAATAAAAAAGTAAAATTGGCGTGTCTGTACAACTAATATTTGTAGAAAACAAATCGACAAAAAAAAAGTTGTATGTTAATCTGTTTGTCTGTTTGTACACGCTAATCTCCGGAATTACTGAACGGCTTCGAATAAATCTTTTTTATACTTTTTATCCCGATAAAATTTACGGTTCCCACGATATACAAATTATCGCGCAGCGAAGTACCGTACCGTAGCCTAGTGGGTAAATCCTTTGGTTCGCACTCGAGAGGGTGCAGGTTCGAACCGGGGTGGAGGCGTGTACCAATGAGTCCTTTTCCGATCTCAATACGAGTGCTCATTGCCGTGGGAGAGCCATGCTTTGACACCAATAGCCCGGCTCGACCGGAGTGATACCACGGTCTCACAGAAAACTGGCGTGAAACGGCGTACGTTTTGCTGTATTTCGTGATGAGTGAATTTACCGGTGGCCCAACTTCCCTAATTCTCCTATCCCTATTCCCTCATACCTAAAAGGCCGGCAACGCACTTGTGACTCTTCGGATGTCACGAGTGTCCATTAGTGATGGCAGGTGCTTTCCATCAGGTAACCCGTCTGCTCGCTTGCCCCCTAAATATCATTAAAAAATCCATATTATAATATACTCTAATAATGTAAATTCTAGTAAAGTAAGTTATGAACTTTTTTATGGCCTCGTCAGGACATGGCATGATGTTAATAGTATGCATAATAAATGATTTACGCGCTCATACTCCAAACTTAAAAAATATAACGAATTCGAAAATGCGACGCGTACGTGTGGCGCGCACGGGCTAACAAATGTACAATCACCTTAATTCTTATTTTAGTTAGAAGAAATATATTTGTAAATTCATATAGTGATCTAATAGTAGTGAATTCTAATTTATATTTTTTTTAGACTGAGAAAACGAGCGCTAGAGCTATTTGGCAGAATAACATCTGTGCATCAAAACAAGCCCCGAATATGGCAGTTATATGCAGATTTGAGTCCCACTTACTTACTGAAAGGACAGCGCTTGTTGAAGGCTTACAAGGGGTATACTATTGTGAGTATAATTAGTAAAATGTGATGATTTTCCAAACCTTATGAATATTGTGTACTTTTGCTTATAAAAAACTTTTTTTTAGAATGGCGACTGGGCTCAGAGTCCGGAAACTTGTAAACAAGTTATGGATCTAGCGCAATTATTGCTAGAATACAGTCTGAAGGCCCGACAGGAAGCGGAGGAGAAGGATATACTTCAAGCGAATCAACAGATTTCGTCGGCGCGCCTCACCGGCCAATCTGTTATACGCGCAGTAGAGAAACAGGATTGGCCCGACACGAAAAGCTCACTGGAAGAACTCAAACAGCTATTGAATGATGTTACAGAATATATGAAATCTGTAATGTATGTGTTGTTTTATTTTCTTCTTATTTACTATTTTATAAGTTTTAGCTTGACCTAAGAATAAAATACAAAAAAAGGGTTTAAAAGAAAGACGAACGATTAAACCGTAGTTTTAAGTTATCAAAAAATCAGAAGATTAGTAGATAATCTCAAAACTGAAATCTTGGTCGAATCACGAGAGTGTTTCATTACAGTATGGGAATATAGATTTACCGTGGTTTTATTCAAAAAGAAGATAAGATGTACATTTTGTGGTCTTTGTATACTAATGCACAAAATAAAAAAAATGTTATTACTTAAATCTGTCAAAGTGACATTTGACAACACCAGAGTGTAGTTCTAAATTTTTTGAGTGCACTAGCTGGTACTATATGACAAAATTTGGTGATTTGATTGGCTATTGAAATGTCTAATGTCCCCTGGTACTATACTGCAGCTAGTTATAGAACGCTTCGCAAAGTGCAAAAGGTTTGCTTTCAATTTTTAATGATGGGAATGAAATCATTGGGGAGTATTTTACTAATCGAAAAGAGAACTGCATAATTAGTTTATGTAGGAAGTGCTAATTGTAATTAAAATGGTCATATTTGTTAAATAAGAATGCTAGAGGTGTAACAAGTTACAAAAATGGCAGCGGCCAGTGAAGATGAAATTTTAGAAGGATTTCTTTGTCCAATTTGCAAAGCCGATTTAAAGTCTGCCACCCAGTTAACAAGTCATTTCGAAAGCTTACATTCAGAAGAGCAGGATGTTTTAAGATCTCTCAAGGAAATATTTGGAAAAGCGAAGAAAATCATCTTGAACACGGACGAAACTGATTTAAAGGAAACATTGGATAGGGCACTGAAGTTCAATTCACAAGATTACTACTATCCACCTGAGGAGGAGCAGACCATAGGCGTGTCTCGCAGTTCCACTGATTATTTTAAAGGCGTCAGGTCGGCTCGTTTGGAGCGGTATGCCACAGAAACCAACAAATTATTAATTCGGTTGGATAAGCTAGTATGTAACATGCCCACTGACTCAAACCAAAGAAAACTACATGAACAGCAAGTAAGTGTAGTTTAAGATTTATCTAAAATCTATAGAAAATTGAAAAAGGATTTTTTTTAACTAGAGGTGATATAATATAATTAAAACTGACACTGACTAAATTTGAGAATTTCAATCTAAAGCTTTGTACTTAAGTATTCAGTCTCAAGCATTCAATTAATATTTCAATCAACTCTGCCATACTGTTTTCAGGTTGTTCCCTGGTTAGATGGCACATCTGTAAAGCTCTGTCCAAACTGTGCTAAAGCATTTAATCTCACAAGACGGAAACATCACTGCCGACTCTGTGGTTCTATTCTCTGTCATGACTGCTCTATATTTCTAGACCTCAATGTTGCTAGTAAGTAGTTATAACATGTATAACTATATATTTAATATACTACTGTCCTATTATTGTTTTTACTTTTTTATTAGTATTTTGGTTGAAAGTGTTGAGACTAAAATGCATTTTAGCTCACAGTTTTCTGCGTTTAGAAAGTATCATTTCTAACTGCAACCTATTAAGCTAACAGGAAGTCATAACATTCCTTTATATATTTTTTAATTTTTAGGGGGAATAGTTGATCCGTCGGCACCACAAATGACACAAGCAGATGAGGTTACAGAGAAAAATGGTTTACGATTGTGTGAGCATTGCTATAAGCTAATAGAACTGAGAAAACAAGTACAAGAGAATAGAAATGCGAAGACTGCACTGATGACCGCTTACGAGCAAATGAGAAGTTTAATGGATCAGGCAGAACCAGCCGTGGCTATGTATGAAAAGGTATTTTAATGGTAACCCTATTATTCTGCCGTCCTGTTCATCAAGTTATTAAAACTATATTAATTTTTGAAGTACCAGGCTTTTACCATACTTTTTTTACGGGGCAAGCGAGTAGACGGATTACTTGATGGAAAGTAACATCCAAAGAATCAGAAGTGTGTTACCAGCCTTTATGAGGGAATGGGGATAGGGGGAAAAGGAAAGTTGGGTCACGGCTAAACTCACTGAAAGAAACACAGCACAATAAGCACAATGCCGTTTCTCACCACATTTCTGTGAGGCCGTGGTATCACACAGGTCAGGCCAGCTCATTCGTGCCGCAGCATGGCTCTCCCACGGCAATGAGCATCCATATTCTATACTTTAAACTCGGAAAATGTCTCATTGGTACATGCCTCCACCGGGTTTGAACCTGCACCCTCTAAAGTTCAAACCAAATGACGCACCCACTAGGCTATGGACACTTCACTTTACCTGTGTACCAAACAAGTATAAATAGACAAGTATAAGGCCAAAGTTGTGTAACTATAATAATAATAATTATTATTATTTTCATTCAGACTTTTGATCTAGGGGTGGCAAACCAGACCTATTATGGTGGCTATATTATAAATTGCCTAGGATGGCGAAAAAAGGTTTTGAACTTCTCATAGTTTAGAATTTTATTATTCTCCATGCATTTAACAATGTCAGGGATACATTACAGGTCTCTCTTACTGCTAAGGGGATATAAATTATGATAATAGCTTTTAATGAAGTAATAAGCTATTTCAATGATTTTTTAATTTTGAAAATTTCTAACCGCACCTTTGAAATGTTTCAGATGTGTCAAAGCCTGTTTGATGGGGAGACCACATATAACTTATCAGACGTGAACGCAATGCGGGGACGTATTGGCAAACTGGCCGAGGGCATAGACCTACTGAGTAAACAGATTACACTGTTCCCCTGTGAGCCCGGTACCAGGCACGCTAAGTTGCAGAATGCCATACGACAGGCAGCTGCTCATTATATCAAGGTAACGCCACATTGTTGTAGTATTTTGGCAGTTTTATTTTTTTTGGCAAAGTATGAAGTGAAGATTTTTGTGAAACATAAAAAGGTTTACTATTGTAGCTTGCATTGCTGTAGTATGTGGTTGCTTATTTAGAAGTTTGGTCTATACCCATAAGCCTTACTAAAAATGTGAAAGTGACTGTCTGTTACCTCTTAGCGTCCAAATTGTTGTACCGATTTTGCTGAAATTTGGTGTGGAGATACTATGATTAGAAGAAGGACACAATAGATTTTTTATCCAAGAAAAAATGCTCACTCCCAGCGCGATAAACGAATTTTGTCGTAACATTGCGGGTGTCATCTAGTAAACTATTTTACAGTTTCGTATTCTAATTAAATATTGTAACAGGAGGATCTGTTATCGCTAAGAAAACTACCCACCGAGGATCAGATAAAAGAAGTACGGCGGGAGAGGTACGAAAAAGCCCAGAAACAAGTTCAAATAGAGAGACAGAGAGCTGAAAGAGAAAGGGAAAGGAGAGAAGAGAATGAACCTAGCAGCAGTCGCGTGGAGACCACTCATGATGATGATAATCCGCTGCTGGAACAGATGAACATCATCCGTGGATATATCAAGGAGGCTAGGAAAGAACTGAGGTTTGAGGAGGTGAGTTACATGGTATTTATAGGCTAAGGGCCTTCAAGGCTTACTGTTAAATTGTCTGATAGGCTATCCAGAACTTTTGTCAAAAAAAGTTTGTGAATAGACTATCCAACAGTTTCCAGTAAGTGGTGAAACAGGCCCGAAAGCAGATTAAATAAAAGGCCAGCATTGCTGACGTTAATTCTGTAGAAAAGAAAATTAGGTAGGCTAGAAAAACAGATGGCCGCTATTTTCTTATCAGCGTCGACAGCCAGTGCTGTCTTGGTTTGGCTGGCTGCTTGTCCTATTGGTCACCAGAACTGGCTTTATGTAAACTTTGCATTATATGCTACGTGTAAGTAATACCACAGAATAAATAATAGTACTAGTACAGAACACACTCCAAAAATCTGCTGAAGTTAATATCAATTTTGCTACGTTACTATTAAGTTCAAATTCCGACCGCGCCACGGTGTATTATAGTTTTAATATTTAATTACTACCTTTTTTAAAGTTCAACATCACAATTAGCAAAAAAAATAACTAAAATAGGTGTGTAGATTTAATTATAATAAAATCACACGCAGTTATAAGTTTGCGTTTACTTACTACTTGTACTAATAATATGTATTCTGAGGCTAGGCGTTCTTTTTTATATTATAATTGTCTGTTTCAACATACCAACGAATGAAGGATTTGCGCGATAGAAATTTGAAACGAATACAACAATTTATTCACTTTCTCTGTCGTAAGTACAACAATTCGCGGGCGTGGAGTACCACTAGCATGTGATACCTTACTGATTTACCCCTGAAGATAAATGTTAAAATATTCATTTTAATATTAAAAAAGCAATTATTAAAAATAAAGTTAAAATTATGAAAACATTAAAAATATTTTTTAAATAAAAAAAATGGCATGTGAGGCCCTGTTAATGTGCCCCTTCAGAGGGGTACTTACAACTTAATACTGTCACACGCGAGTACGACAGTCCTGGTAATACTTTATCTTTACGACTTTGTTTTGTTTTCAGGTTGCAATATTAGAAAATAATTTGAAGGAACTGAAAAAGGAGTACCAACTGCAAATGCTCTCTAACAAAACCTAGTCATTCCAGATACATTTATGTAGCTTTTATATTTAAAATTAACATTTGTAAAATATTATTATAATTTATGAATAAATCACGCAATATTAAAGTTAAGTTTGACTTTTAAATTTTGGGAGTTCATTCTTAACGCGCTGGAACTAAGCATGTATAGCTTTTCTTAAAAAAGTTGCTATGTAAATTTGGGTGTAATATCTTTGGTTCGGTAAATTGTACGAAGTGACCATTCCGCAACGATTTTAATAGCGATAAATTGTTAATGTAAAAAAAGTACATTTGATTTTTTTGTATAATGGTCTTTCCTAACGAAACCTAAGCCGTAAAAAATTGGGCGCAAGGTTAATTTGCACCCTATACCTACGTGAAAGAGAATACATGCATTGGCGTATCTAAGCCCATTTTTCAGGGGAGGGGGGGTGAGGCCCTTTTAACTCAAGGTCAGTAACTAGTATCAACATTATCTGTGCCTTGGCAAGTTACATAAAAATATATTACAATCTACATGACACCCGCAAAACCGTTGCGCCAAAATTTCTTTATCGCGTGGGAACCATACATTTTTCTGGCATTCCGGCAAGAGTGTTCACCAGATCATTCTGGGGTAGGCACAGACCAACTGCCCCCCCCCTTTATACGCCTATGAATACATGATATTTCGGCTATTAAACTCATTAATCTGTAACATTTTAAAATAATTTGAACCTTAAATTAAATAAAGTAATTAAGCCTACACGGCAGTAAGATAAGACTTGATAGGTATCTACTTAACAAAGACTTGGCATTTTCGGTATATTTTAATGTATGCAAATAACGTGAGACCAAACTGAGTCACGGGTTAACGAATTTCCGCCGGATTACCTCTTTGTATACAAATTAAGGTAATTGCAAAAAACATCCTGCAAACTTGGATATATTACTTGTTTCGAAGTTAGCCTTTACATCTTACGTCAGAAGTCAGGGCTCCGGTCCAATCGATGTATCAGCTTTGGTTTGTGAGGTGATTATAGAATAGAAAAGATCAATAATTAGCTAGGTAAATCCTTTACTATCTAAAAATAACAATTCAGTCCTAAGGTCATATAACGTATTTTTTTAATTGGAAGACCTAATTACTTTAGCCAAACTGCTCAAGTTTTTCCAGTTGCTTCAATATATGCGGCCTGGTACAGAGCGCTTTTTTTATTGTTTCGTCCAGCAGTTGTTTTTGATAAAACGGTGGTATGGGAGTATCCTCGAGATGGAATGTGTGTAGTCGCCCTAACGTATCACCTACGAACACGTTGTCTCCCAGAGGGGAAAACGATATACGGGTTAATACAGCCTGACCAGGAAAAGTATACTCTGCACAGGCGGTATGCGTCTTTCGCCGAAGATCCCATATAGACAGCACATTTCCACTGGCAGCTATAATGATTGTGGAGTTAACGGGACAGAAGGCGATCTCGTAGACTGCTGCAGGACAGTTCAAAGTCAAGATGACGTCATCCACTCCTTCCAGCCACAATCTTACCGCTCCGTCTGCGCCGCAAGTCGCAATGAGATGGCTCATGAAGGGCGAAACATCAATGCTGTATATGGGCCCGGAATGAGCTCTAAAAACCATCATGTGCTGGTTCAGGTAGTGCGTAGAGCATTTGTGGACACAACCGTCATCGGTTCCGACCAGATAAATATGCTCCAACCGCGGATGCCATTTCACGCACAGTGCTCCCGGATTCATGACAATCGGAACGTCTTCTTTGATGCATAGTTTCGGAATTTGAAGCCCCTTTAGTTTTCCCTCGACGGTCGCTAATCGCATCATAGGTGAACACAGAAAATCGTGGGTTTTTGTGGTCGTGAATCTGTTGATTCTGCCATCTTGGCACGTAGTTATTAGGCATTGGCTGCCCTTATCCAACATTCTCCAGCTCACAGACCAGATCGGCTCGAAGGAAGGGTTGGTGTTGTGTTTGCTTGTAGCGACTAATTTGATGGAATATGAGGTCACATCCAACACGACAACGTCTCCGTTCGTAAAACCACACGCCAGCCAGTTGGGATTGAGCTCGGAGAAATCCACGGAAGTGACTGGTGTTGGGAAATCGTAAATTCTCTCGGGTCGGCGAGGATTTTTTGTGCACCAAACACAGACGAGCCCCGTGCATGTCTCGGCGTAAGTAAACTTACCATACGCGACGGCCAATATGTTTTTGTTCTTGGGATTGAACGAGAACGATGTCAATGTTCTGCCGTCGGCTTCCTCGCACTCCAGCGTCCATAGAGGTTCCATAGAGTAAATATAAACTAGATCCATAGATAACGGATTCATGCTGACGAGACCTCGGAATTTCTTCTGTGCGCCTGCGTATTCCGTGTTAGCGAGAACTCTCTCCGTCAATAACAGGGCATCTCTGAATTGAGTCATTTTGGACACCTCCTCGAATGTCTTTCCCTTGTGATCATTTTCAGCATTATCTACGTTTCTTTTACGACGCGAATACTTGGCAGGAGTAGTTGGGTATAGCACCATGTCATCTTGTGGTTCCTCCACCTTAACTATAGCCTGCTTAGCGTAAGTGTCGTGCATATCCCATAGCGATGCGAAAGTCGCAGCATTTTTCTTCTGTGGTCGTGATGCTAGTGTAAACCTGCTCTGCATTATGCAGGCATTGGTTTGTGTTTCCTCATTCACTGTTTTTCTGTTCCGACCCTTACCCACTGTTATGTACTGATAATATTCGTTGTCCTGTTCAACCTCTGTACCCTCAGGTGTGCCTTTCTCGTACGACAAGCTAGGAAGTTCAAACAGAGGAGTGGTCTCCGTTTCCTTTAAGACGATTAGGATTTCAGATGGGAACACTGTCGACGTCATTTTGGGTAAAGCGAAAGCCGATGGAGCAGTTTCTAAAAGAACTTCATTATAGGGAAGGCCTTCTTCTGTGTCGATTGTGTGGTCGATGAATATGTTGTCAAGGGAGATGCTTGTGGAGTATGACGTCACAGCGTCATCACCGCTCGTGCGCGATTTTAGAGTGACGTCACTCCTCGCTCGCGCCTTTATGTCGAAGGCTGCGTGATTGTAGCCGACTTCAAGGAATATAAAGTCGGAGTCTATGATATCGTAGGGAGTGCAATCGACGCCGTCCAGGATTATCTTGTAGAGCTGCCGTCTTTCGATCGGCGCGAACGTTACCTTACTGGTTTTGGAGGATGAGATTTTGGAGCTGTCAGACAATTCTGATGCGTTCTTAGAAGAGCTGGAGCTATCAGTGTCGTGCAAATTACATTGTTTAGACATTTTGCAAACTCGAAGAAAATTAAAGAAATATAATTCAATACTTTGCAATACGAACGAGAATATTGTCAATTAATGACAAAAAATAACAAAATGAATGACAGATTTGAGATAATATTTTATTTACAGTGTGCACTACTGCACCAGGCTTTTACCTATAGGGCTTTTTGCTTCCTATGGCTATATTAGCTTTTAGCTTCTAATGCGTAGATATTGGTACTTTTCATTGGGCTCTGTCTTCGTGATAAGGCAAAATAATTATTTATTTACTGGTAACTACGTATATATATACTAGATGACGTCATCTTGACTTTGAACTGTCCTGCGGCCACAGAATAAAGTATATAATTATACTAAGACCTGCGGCAGTACGAGATCGCCTTCCGTCCCATTGACTCCACAATCATTATACCTCTCGAGGATTAAATAGAGCATAAAACGGTGGTACGGGAGTACATATCACCGTTTTATCAGACAGCTGCTGGACGAAGCATTAAAAAAGGCGCTCTGTACTAGACCGCTTTACTATATTTTACTATAGAGCTCAATCTAGGCCTTTGCGGTCATTACTCTTTAACAGCTCTATAGCTATAGAGGAATTATGACCGCAGAGGGCCTATATTTCATTGAGGGCATATTAAGTTTTTATATTCATGACAGTGAAGACTGAAGCTTTTAGCCAAGCTTTGCGGTGCCCGCTTGGCGGGCGGATGTGCGCTCCACTGCGCGCGACGGCTCCGTGCTATATGCTACACTGACTGCACGCTTCGCAGATAATAATGTACTCGCCACACGTGATTGCGGTACGCAGGTCGCTGCGGATCGGTGCAGCTGCGATAACGTGACCGACTTGTTATACTCCACAAAAATCCTTACACAACAGTTGCAAATGTGAGCCTGTGCAAGATAGTTAACTAGGTAATTTGAATTATTAGGAGTAAGTTATTCCAAATGGAGATATAATATTAAAACAATACGATATTTTTGTGAGCCCTCAGGGACTTATAGTTCTTATCAATAAAGAGGACTTATACCGATGCTTGATTATTCCTTTCGTAATAATATTAGGTATTGATAGAGTATTTTGAAGACCTCGGAAACTAATCATCTGGCAATGTCGTCGACGCGTAGCGCGTTTTCCGTCGGTTAGTATGAACGCCCTTGATGATTTGCTTTCTAAGATATATCTGCGGACTTAATATGGAGTTAAATTATTATAATTAGGCCGATAATAATGCCAGTGGCATGGTATGTCGCTGGCAGCCGCCTTCTTATCTGCTACGCGCTATCTGTCGGATACCATCGAAGACATACCGTAAAATAAGGATCAATTAGGTTATAAGGTTTACTTCCATCTGAAATCTCAGCTTTTCTTGATGAAGTAACGAATAACTGAATTCTGATGACTTTTATTTCTTTAGTGTGCCAAGTAAATGTAAATGTTAAGAGCTGTTAACAGACCTAGTTAGTTATGCAGCCTGTAATGCAACCACTCTAGTCTTTCTAATCTGTGTTTTGATTGTAACATATCTAGACCCCGTCTTGGAAATATGTTATGTGCCCAGTGTCTGTTATTTCTTCGCACACCCAGCGATGCGGCATAGGTTTAGGTTTTCTGAATCTTTATTAATCGAAAAAGCAAGAATTATTAAATTTACGTACTATACCATTTTGTCTTACTAACTACGAACTACTAATTAATAAATTAACTTTTCCTAAACAATCAAGCTAGCAGAAGTCGAAATCTGGGAGGTTTGATAACGTGACAAAACCTAGACTTTGCCTTTTTTTTTAACTGGCAATTGGCCCTCAACACATTCCTTCCATTGCGACTCCTCTGTCGGCAGGATTAATAGTGGTAACTAACCACGACAACTCTTGGATATAATCTGAGGGGTGCCCGACGGACACGCTAAAACAAGTTAAATTTTGACCTTTACCAATGTAAATACCCAAGAGAGAGATAGAGTATCCATGTGCACACGTATTGTTTTTGCGTGTGTACCCTTACTGCCGGTCAGCAAGCGTGACGGCCGACCATTAGCGAAGCGCGCGTGCCGCAGACCACCTGTCACTATGAAGAGAATACTACGGAGACTCAAGCGCAGTGAGTACTTTTTTTTAGCCCTGAGGGGTGTTATACTTTTGATGTGCCTATATAGTTCTCAAACTAATGAAACGATCACAATTTAGACTGTATAATATGTTTGATCAAAATCGGTTGAGCCCTTTAAAAGAACTATAGGGTGAAATATGGTGTTGAAAATAATCAAGTACTTAGGTACTATGTGTCTTTTTGAATTTATTAAATTATTAAAAACGTCTCTATTTTGAGCGTTTGTGTCTTTTTTGGCACCCTATAGGAACTGATCGGTTTGTCGCAGTAAGTCTAAGCAGTCGTTTTTGAGATCAATAATTTTAAGGACGCTTGCCTTTTACCCGGTGGGGCAATATACTTATGCATCCTCGGCAGTCTGGGAATATGTTAATCATTAGGCACTCCTTCCCACCGGGCTACGAAGTATGGCTTCCTCACTCTTAGGTCCACCGAGATATGTGAAACTCACCGAGGGCTACAAGGCCGCACCCGGGCTTATTGATGTGTCTGCTTTTCCGCTTTAGGCTGAGTTAGGGGATACATACGCAACCTCTAAATGTGGCATTTTGATTAATATCGCCGGTTTCGCGATGTGGCCATATGTCGGTTATAACTAGTAGGAGATGATATGGCAACACTGGTGAGATTTACTTTACCTTTTAAAGTACTTTAAAATTATTTTATAATTTGACCAAATGATAGTAAAATAATCTGAATATTTTTTATTTTAATGAATTTTCTTAATAACATTTGATTGACATACTTTTTCTGCTTGATATATTAAAACGAAAAACGTCATAATAATTATATAATAAATTAGGAGATGCATGGCAGATATTTAAATGAGTATGTGTGTACAATTAATTCATTGTACTCTAATATTTGTACACCTTAATGTACTATATTCCTTGCAAATAAAATTGATTTCATTTGATTTGAAAGAACTACTCATGTTACTAGTGTGTTAAAATATTCTATACAAGAGGATACTCTGTAATTAACTGTTTTCAGCCCCTAAAAACAGGGGTTGTGTATGGGAATTGCGGTGTATGTTCAGCTGTAGAAAATTGAAGACATAAGTGGAAGAAGCAGGTAACTAACATTTTAGAAACTCTCGGAATTTTGCGTTAAGATATGCTTTTGGGTCTGAAAAATAATTTGAAAAAAAAAATAATTTGGATAATAATTTGATGTATAGCTAGATACACTAGCTAGATAACAAAGTAGGTAAGTTACGAGATTTTTTAGAATTTTACTTAAATAAATTAGTATAAACTCGAAGGTTGCAAAATGTTAGTTATTTGTTTCTCCGACTTATGTCTTTAAATATGTAGGTTTTTGTTTAATAAGACTTGCATGACGCCCCTACATGTCAGCGGATGCATCTGTAGATAGGAAACTTTGACGTAAACACTAAGCAGGTGAGGTCCGCCCTTTCGGTGGCTTTAAAATCAATCATCATCAGCACATTCTGTATTCATATCTCTGTTTCTACGCATTTTATACAGTACTCTTCCTACGCATGTTTAGTGTATCGTCCACCGTGGTTATAAAACAATAGAAAAAGTAAGCACCTAATTAAATAATAAAACTCCCTTGTTCTATGTAACGGTTTTTAATATAAGGGTCATAAAAAATATTACTATTCTCATATTTGAGGTTCAACAATGACCATAGTATATATAGCTCGAAATTACTATAATATAGCCTTTGACACGTCGTAGGCCTTGATCCCGTTTAAGGCGTAGGAAAAATGCTGTTTCGTTAGGACAATGCCGATCACCTAATTGCCTAATATTAGCAAGATGATCAATAAAAGAACATGCATTTAATTGATTCAGCGCCTGCGAATCTATCGCAGGTCGGTTATCTGTCAGAACTCAGAAGTTTAGTGCCTTACTGATGAGTAAGCGGTGAAACGGGCCCTAAATTTTTGAGTTCTGATAGGCAATCCACAAATTTTATGACAGTTTCTCCATACATCTGTCAAAAAAGTTATGGTTAAACTATCTGACACTTATCAGTAAGCGGTTAAACAGGCCCTAAAAGAATGGTTAAAGAGAAAAAAGTGAAAAAGAACAAAATGCACTTTCGTACTGTACTCCTAGTCAAACATTATTTTTTTGTTATTTTTTTATATGTTTTGTAGTTTTTTATTTGTTGATGTAGATGTCGCGTTTTAAATGGGTACTAAACGGTTTGCTAAGCTCTAAGCCCTCACCTAGAGTAATGATTATATTATATACTACATATGTTGTGGAAATGCCACAGAACTAGGCTTCCATGTTTATGTTTTTAAATATAAATATTTAAAAAATTGATTTGAAAATATAGAAACATTTTTGTTTCGTATGAAATCACTAAAATTAATTTATAATAAGAACGATTTATAAAAAAATTAAAAAACAAAGAAGCCTAATCGGAGGCATTGACAACACTACAAAATTATTACTATCGGTGAGAGGTTTAGAGGGTGGAAAACCTTATGGCCCGTTGTATGAAAACCGTTTGGTACACAGTCCTCTTAACCGTACATTTTGCCGGGATAAAAGTAGGTGTCCTATGTACTAGTACTTATACGTATTCTGTGCCCGTGTGTTAATCCAAGTTACCCTCTATGCCATGAAAACTAGTTCAGCAGTTTTTGCGTGGATAAGTAATAAACAAACAAACTTTCTCATTCATAATTTGAGTAGTTAAACCATTTATTAATACTATTCAAAGAAACTGTGTAACTTGTAAAATCATAATCCACCGGTCACCTCAACCGATGTGGGCGGCGTTATTAAATTTAAATACTTATTGAGATTCGCATAAGGGCACAGGTTCAAATACAATATTTTCTTATACTTTATGTTTCTGAGGTTGTAGCTTACTGTCACACCCACGTGCGCCTGCGCAGAATTCAGGGCCGGATTGCAAGTTTAAGGTGCATGCCCAGGGCAAATATTATTCAAAGCTCTAGAGCAAGGCATTTATAAGCGATACAATTGTGATTGCAAAAGAACTGAGTAGCTTCGAGCAGCAGCGAATTCCTATTGTTGCCCAATAAGGTCGTGCGTTTTCATCGCTAAAGTTGCGCGTTTAAATCGTTGCAATCGCGCGTTTGTATAGCTAGTCGTTTACGACAACGTAGCTATACAAACAACTTGCTGTATGCCAGGCCTAGGCCTATTAATTATAACTTATTATTTACATTTCAAAACATAACAGAAGTACCAAAAGCTAAAAGTAGACTTATGATGATCTCAGGATGAAGGTTACGCGGAGCTCCAAACTACACAAAAATAAAAATTATGAACTCTAAGTTTAAATAAAATTATGAACTCTTTCGCATTATCGTCTAGTTGTTCCGTACCCAAGGGGTAAAACTGGGTCCCTATTTATAAGACTTCGATGTCTGTTCGTCTGTCTCCAGGCTGTACAGTAATGGCTAGAGAATGGAAACTTTCACAGATTATATATTTCTGTTGCCGCTATAACAACAAATCCTAAAAACAAAATAAATAAATTATTTAAGGAGGGAATTATCTCATACAACAAATAACTTTCAGAGCATTTTTTTAAAATATTTTTTCTGGCTACTGGTACAGAACCCGGTCGTGACGTGCTCGAATCCAACTAGCACTTCTCCGGTTTATATTTACTTAGAATTGACTTAGCTGAGAATATTGATGTAACCCTGAGTATACGCCCTAAATGCGGTATAGTAAATCCGACCCTGGCAGGGTTACTGCGATTTCGCGCAGAGTGCTCTTTTATGCGCTGTTCATTGGAACCTTAACGCCGTTTGTCCACCAAAACCGTCAACCGGGAACGAGATTTTTTTTAATACATATTGGGGGCAAGAGAGCAGACGGGTTACCTGTTGGAATGCAACTGCCGTCGCCCATGGACACTCGTGACATCCGAAGAGTCGCAGGTGCGTTGCCGGCCTTTATGAGGGAATTGGGAATGGAACTAGGAATAGGGAAGTATTTCGGCTCTATGCGACTTTATGATACAGGTTATGAGTTTCATTTTTAGCGACATTGCTCTATCATCAACGTGGTCACCGTCATTACAGGCGTAGAGGAAAATGAAACTTGTCGTCTATGTCATAAAGTTGCATTTTATCTGACCGCAATATTCTCGTTCCCGGTTGACGGTGTTGGTGGACAATCGACCTAAGTCTGATGTCATATACACCGTGCCGTTTATGGTAGGGTAGACACCAAAACAGTTAAATGGAGATAAAAACTAACTACAAGTTTTATTCTTAGGTATTTCTTTTATATCTATAACCTGTGCGACTTAACTGGGCACATGACCTTGACAGAGTCATTTTGGAAAAATTAAAAAAAAACGTAACAAAATGTCCAAAGCAGCCGTTACCGATACAAGCATCGATATTTTAGCTAGTTCTTTGTTGTTGTTTTTGGACATTTTGTCATGATTTTTTATATTTTTCCAAAATAACTCTATTAAGGTCATATGTATAATAATATAATGCCTGTATTTTCCTAACCAAACTTGTTTCCAACGCGGGAATCGAACTCACGACCTCCGGTTTAAGAGCCGGAATAACGTTGCTAGCTAAGAAAAATGCTAGGTTTAACTTATAGTAGCCAGACTTTTTAATAATATAATAGTTGAATAAAGAGTTTGACAGACAATATGGCTTCATGTCAAATAGTTGAGTGATTTATATTCGCCTCTAATAGTAGGGGAGCCCAAGAAGGGAATTTTGGATTTACTCATGCGCGTTAGATTAAGCCAGTGTATCCTACACTAGCTTAATGTGACTCGAATGAGTAAATCTCTACTACATGAATCTGAGTATCATGGAATAAAAATCAGGTTTCCTAGCTGGTTCGGTTCTTAAAAGGGCGTTTAATTTCTTATAAAGAAGTAATGATTTAAATGTAAGGTAAGCCTGTAATAACATAGAACAACAAAGCCTCAGTTTCGTAACCAAGCTTAAAGCTTCCCAAATATTTTATGTCACATTCAGAAAAATGCTTTAGACCTTTCTGTCTTAGATTTTGTAATAAATGTTCAAATTGAAAATTATGTTTTAAAGAATTTTCATTTTCATAACCTTAAAATCGGTGTAGCTTCTTAACCCACCGCAAAAATGTAAAATGCCCTTATTATTTTCTTCTCCATTTTACCTAATTTACAAAACGTGCTAGATCTCCATGACGCTCGAGTTCGAACTCAAAAATACCACTCTCAACTCCCCTCCCGATCATAAGGCCCGTATCATTAGTCAGCGCTTAGCACTTTATCCCGTAATTATAGTCAGTGCTTAATGCTAAGAGCACTATAAAAAAAATTTGAGATGCTATTTTCATTCATAAAAGTCTCTTTATGACTGAAAATAGCATCTAAAAATTTTTGATGGCCCGTAATTATAGTCAGCGCTTAATACTAATAGGTAGTATAATTAGTATTAAGCGCTGAGCATAATTAGGGGCCAAAGTGCTCAACATTTGTGCGTGTCTGAGTAAATTAATTTTCTTCACTATTTAATTAATATACATATAAGCCAATACCTCCACTCAATAAGATTCAGTTTAACTCAGTCAATGATAAAGTAACGATTTAACAAAAGGTGTCCCACTATATCCATCGAGGTTCCCAACAAAAGTCCCACATACCCGGTGAGATCGTGATCACGTGTAATCGTGGAATGAGACGGTCATTTTGGGAGGAATTCCTGATACCGACAGGAGTGACCGACGCGTGTGGTGTTGCCACGCTATTGTTTGAGAATTACCCGAAATAGAGGAAATTTCATATCGTTTTGATATAAAAAATATGCAATTTAAAAAATTGACATAATACCCGGTGTATTGTATTTTTTGGAATCGTCAATAAAACACTTAAAAATATTTCTAAGGTTTTGTGCGGCCTCTTGGGACGGTCGCCTAGGGTTGAGGGCCTGAGGCATTTTGCTAGGCCTGCCACTTTATTGCTACGAAACTGCTACGTCTATCTAGATATACCTTCTTGGTTTAAGTTAAGTGTGTATATGACATATGTATATGTGATGTGTGTGTGATATCTAAAAGAAACATGCATAATATTATATTTAACAACGCGAAGCTTTTAGGGTTTTCAATATTGAGCATGTTGTATAAGAGTGTCGAATCAAAGAAAGTCTCCAGATCCTTTAGGCCTAATTATTTTTATAGCAACATCGCTAGCCATTTCTCTCGCTATCGCCGGCGGATCACGGGTATTTTTGTTTTTATATCTGGCAACACGTCGGCGGGGTCGAGAGGTCGCGCGCGCAGACTGGCCCCGCCCCCCTAATTGCCGCGCCCCACGCAAATAAATAATTTTTATGCGTCCTATCCGCACGGCGCATGCGCTTGACCTTAAATTTCAGGAATTTTCTTATTTCGAATTCCGCAGCGAATTCCACGATCGTATCGAACAACAGAGTTTTCGGCTCGAATACCTTAAATGTGTGAAGTGAAAAATCTTTTAAATCTGCTTGAAGACATAAATAAAATATTGACTTCAAATTTTACTGCGTCCCTAAATTTCATGAACTGCTTTGTCATGGTTAACAAAATTTTCTCTACATCTATGTAACTGTCTTTGTCAAATTCGTTGGCAAAGGCTTTCGACAATAGTTTACATAATAAATACTCAATAGTAATGGAAATACTCGTTTACATAATATTGAAAGCCAAACACTTATACCCAAGTACGTTCAAATAAGACTGAAAAGTGGAGACTGAGCTTTTCACACATACACACGAAATGAACCAGTGTAACCCAACCAGAAAGTCACAATTTTTTTCTTATTTAAGTCATTTAATTTGATTTTGATTATCGAAGAGAAAAAAAACTTTTTTTTCATTCTTTTGTACTTCTATTATATATTAGTCATGCTGAAAATGCTTACCAATATATGAATACGAAAGTGTGTTTGTTGCTTAGTCCTTCCGACACGCCCGTACAAAGCAACCAAACGATTTGATTTATGGCAAACACTTAGTTAAGAAAATGATAAGTAAATTTTCGAATACCACGAGTAAAGCCACGGGAAAAAGTACAGTGGGTGGTACAGGGATAAATATAGCACATCGTCCATTGAAAAATCGGTAAATTTTAGCTTCGTAGAGCGTAATTTCTGTCAATATACAAGCAGTCCGAGAAAACTATGATTGGGCTCTTTCGATATGAAAATTCTTTCTATTCTTTATGTAAAATACTATTAAAGGTATTTGTATTTTGTAATATTGAATGTTTATATAGTTTTAAGACGTTTATTTTAATAAAAGTTTTTCCATTAAAGGTCGATGTGCAATATTTATCGCCGGGTATTGTAGATACGTAGATGTAGTCACAGTTGGCGTGCATAAACAGCACAACACCTCTCGCCGCGGTCAATTACATAATCTTGCATAGGTCATTACCGCTCGAATGCAATTTCAAAAGAATGCGGGATCGTGGAAACACGACGGACCTACACTTTACTTTTTAACCGACTTCCAAAAACGAGGAGGTTAATATGTTCGGCTGTGGATATTTTTTTTTTTTTTTTATTTTTTTTT
>JAOTAV010000027.1:3026236-3085825 GCA_026546445.1 Cyclargus thomasi | reverse complement strand
CTGTCCATCTTGGTTTGTGAATCTAAGCAATTCTCACATCCCCTTGAATGCCGACAGAAAACTTCGTCAAAATCGTCTGCGTACGAAGTCGCGGGCAAAAGCTAGTATAATATAATAGAACATTACCTTAGTTCGGAATATACAAGATTTTGCGTGAAACTTCTTAATATGACGTAACAAAAATATGCTTAGTTTGTATTATAAATGGGAAAGTGTATTTATTTGTGTTTGATTGTTTGTCCTTTCTTAAGCCGTATTAAAGTAACCAACGAAGTTGAATTTTTCGTATAAACTTAGTTAAGCTAGGCTACTGTTGGTTCTGAAAAAATCGAATTTTTACCAACTTTCGAATTTCACTCGAGCAAGGCGGCGTGCAAAAACTAGTTATTAATAAATTAATGTTAACGCTTCTGTTAAGATGTTAATTTAATGACAGTAGTGATGTTTCCGATTCATAATAGGACATATTCTGCAAAGCCACGTCTATGGCTTCCTCAAGTTTCTCCGCTAGTATGTCAAAGCATTGTAGATTTTCACAGCAATTATGGTGCAGGTGCTTGCTAACTTGCTTTTGCAGTGAGCTTATTCTCTCACCGACACTTAAGACTTTTTCACGAATCACAATGAAAGCAATCTTTGTGGTAAATTGCTTTATTTGTACTCAACTCAAAACTAGTAAAGGTTTTTGGATAAATGTAACCTACCTTAGTAATTACTTAATACGGAAGGTCAACCCTTTCTAAACTAAATACTTAATGAATAATCTAACTGGTGAGCGTGGGATTCGGTTTAGATTTACAATTTATTATAAATCCAACCTGTATTAGCTTGTAAACGTTTCCATGAATAACGCTCTCAATAGAATAGACTTTAGCAATAGATTCATTAAGATAATTGACTAGATTAACCGAACAAAGTGTTAAACTTGATTGGTTTCACATTCTTTGAGACCTAAATTAAATTTCAATAGTCTTATTTCATTGCAAATAAATAGTATTAACGTCAAAAGAAAGACAAAATAATAAGTTATTATGAGTCAAATTCAGGACCAGGCTGATTTTCCTTTTTTGAAAATATTAAAAACATACATAATGTAATAAGAAAATGACGTCACGAAAATCAATATTTAAATAAGTTTTCACCAGCGAAACATAAGTTTTGTCAGTTTTGAATTGCTTTTCCATAGAATGAGGCTTTTTATATTAATGTTCTATCAAGACACGTTAGTATATCTTAGCCAAATAACTTGAGTCTCATCCGAGCTTGCTTAGCCAATAATCCTGCGGCAAAGTAAGTAAATTGCTAGTTAAAAGGAGTATGGCTTGGCTCGGAGCCAACACGTAAGGGAATTGGCTGAAGGGGTTCCCCGTTTAAAAGGATTTCCATACCTCATGCCTCATTAAGAACTTTTTCTGCCTAATTACTTGAAGTGGATTCCAAGGAAGTTTCGAGAATTCTGGCACATAGCGTTGTGATGTAGTCATTTAAATTTACTGTCTAACGTTCTTTTTATCTTTATATGGTTATTTATTACTAAAATTTCGAATGGAGTTGGGGAGGGATACATAAAATAGTACGCTCCTTGAAGTTGTATCACTTGCACACACTTGTGCATGAGGACGAATATTTAATGGTTGATATTCTACCACTATAACGCATTAAAACCCGAAACAACACAAATTTAGCGAAGAAATACAAAAACACAACATCACTTTTTCACGTCCCGCCAAAACCCTTATCTTATTTATTAGTAAACAATTACTTAATTAGTAGGTCTATAATTAAAAGCTATTTTATCTGTCTCCTAAACGTGTCCTTCAGTCGAATCAAGATTACTTGTGTCCGTTGTCCTTGAAAAGATTATCCTGATTGATCGACGTGTAACTGAGGGACGATTGTCACAATTTCGGGCTTTTAACCTAGCGTTAATATGGCTTCGATCTAGTCTGGGTGATAAATATTTGTTTTTATAATATTTAGGTGGCAAGCGAGCAGACGGGTTACCGATGGAAAGCAACTGCCGTCGCCCATGGACACTCGCGACATCCGAAGAGTCGCCAGCGTGTCGGGTTGTCAGTCTTTATAAGGGAATAGAGAACGGGAATAGGTATAGGGGATTAGGGAAGTTGGGCCACCGGTAAACTCACTCATTGAACGAACGAAACGAGGCCGTCGTATCACTCCGGTCGAGCCGGCCTGTTCGTGCTGAAGCATGGCTCTCCATTAACTAAATAACCAAGGACTGTGAATGTTCTGGGCTTATGTGAAACCTCGATTAAAGCCCTTCTTGAATTTCATGATTGAGATTAAAAATTATACTTAATTTTTTTATGACGCCTATAATCGCCTCTTCGGCAGATTGGGCAATTTTATTTGAACCGAGATTAACTCTAATCCAGGACTGTGCAACGGACCTCATCAGATTATTTTAAGAATCCTATATTAAGTTTTACTAGTTTGTAAGTAAGAACGGAGATTTAGTTGCTAGGATTTCTTTAATTACAAATAAAAGACTAGCTTTTGCCCGCGGTCTACCTGTCGTGGAATTTGAAAATACGATTTTATTTCACAAAATAAAGGAGCAAACGAGCAAAGGGGTAAATCAACTACCGTCGGCCACAGGCACTCGCAACATCAGAAGAGTTGCAGCTGCGTTGCCAATAAGAACGAATGTTTTTGGTATGCCTTTAGAAGAATGTTTGTCCGAGACAAAAATAAGCTTTCTATCCACGATCGGGAATCGAACAGACGACCTCCAGGTCAAGAGTCGAGCTGTGTACCACTAGACCACGGAGGGGTTAGAAGATAAGATAGCCAACTCATGCATATGCCAGCTAGCTTGTATGCTGGCTTCTTGTTGACAAAATTAGCTTCATTTCTTAGCTAATTCCATTGCAAATTAAACATCAAGTTATGTATACTAGAGGTCGCCCTATGGCCGAAATTCGACCATAAATATTTAAATCCATCGTGTAGCGGAGCTATAAAAAACTATAATATATTTTCATTGCATTTCAGTTTGGCATAAAGGTGTTGTTAACGCGTAATTAAATTTTATTTAAAAAAATCAAACTTCACCCATAGACAAAACAGTATTTCGTGTATGATTATCGTGTCATGTCAAAATATGTAGTGTGTGTTGTAGTGTGCGTAGCGTTTAATTTTTTAAATATGCAAAGTTAAAGAATATTTTAAAATAATATTGGTATTCTACGCTCCTCCTCCCTAAAAACTATTACTGCAGGTAATTTCATTCCTATATATATCTACGCGTCTTTCTTAAGAAAAGAGCCGAAAACTTTGTACCCCACAAAATTTTCTACTCGCGTATTAATATATAGATTTCTAGAATGACTATTTAAAGCTCTTCATTTTGATGCCCTACTCGATCTAAATGGGCGTAAAATACTTTTTGGAACCTCACAATTTCGACTTCATCATCCGCCATTTTGATTTTTATTTTTTTAATGTACCCAGTGTCACTTGCGCTATCAAGTCAAATCTAACGATACCTCATACGTTAAAAATTCATCAAGTCGTTTAGGCTGCAGAGCGTGCCAAACAAATATACATACATACATTCGTTTTTATACATACATACTCTTGCAAAACATAACCCTCCTGGCGCAGTCGGGTAAAAGCTAGCGTCGTGTATCCTGGCCATAAGAGATAAGTGTTGTTCACCCTTAGCATAAACTGCTTATGAAGTGGGCAGGGAACAGCTAGAATGACTGTTTATAAGCGTACAACCGTGGCCTTATGGCCTTACCCACGGCTTGGTAGTTTGTAATAAAAAATTCCACGAATTTTCGCTACCAAAATATAATGGTGACTGGAATAGCATACCTTACTACACATTACTGCTTTAGGGATCGTCCGTAAAGTACGTGACACAAATTTCACGATTTTAGACCCCTCCCCTCTCCCTCGTCACAGGTAATCACATTTCTGAGACCCCCCTTCCCATTGTGCTGTCACAAGTTTGAAATGTGATGTCACAAAACTAAGAACCCTCCCTTCCCACTGTCACACCATGTCACACCTTGTCTAGACCATTCCCCCTTTAGACGTGTCGTACTTCGTTCGCTAAGTTTACAAGTAACAGTTTCCATGTTTGTGTGCATTTTGTTTTTAATTCTTTTTATTCATTTTATACAACACAAAATGTTTCGTCAGTAATACGCCAAACTGGACTAGCAGTTTGTAGGCGTTCCGCTCAATTACAAAAAAAAAATTAAACATGCCACCTTAAATACAACAAAAAGCCAAAAAATAATAATAATACTAGTATGGTATGTAATGTGTGTGTGGATGTGCGTTGTTTGTCTGTATGAGACTATATTATACAATTTTTAGTGAATCCAAGCATTTTTTTTAATTTTTGTTTTAATTTCTTTTTACATTTTATTACGTAGATATAGGTATAACGATTTATTATTTATTTGGGTCAAAATACCTAATTGATTAAAACGATTGGTTGCGTACCAACTCGGCCGTTGTAGGCTATAGGCTATTTTTTTTGAAGTGTTTCAGTAAAGTTTTTTTTTAATACGAAGTGTGAAGTGTTTATTCTGTAAAAATTTTTTTTAATACTAGCAATCGCCAAACTGAATGTCAGTTTGTTGGCGATAATATAATAGCGTCCTAGCTTCCAGGGAAGGCAGGTATAACGGGGGAAATGTTAAGAGAGCCAGTCAACTAACCTACGTCATTTGGTCGGAATATGTCGATTCCTTACAAGTCCTTATCTTTCGGCTGGGTTTGACGTAATTGACCAATTTACTAAGATCCGCAATCTGGCTCTGTTTCAGCTTCCCTGATTGTACTAGAAATGGCCAGACAAAGTAGCCTGTACTCATAAAAAATGTGTTTTTTGGTAGAAATAGTTTCCATTTTAGTATAAAAATTGTACCAAATTGTAGAAAAATTCGTGACGCTGACAACCCTAAGTTTTTTTTTTTTTACTTCAAACAGGTACATTTGAACGTTACACCTGAAGATGATTTAATCAAAACCGGTCGTGTTAAACAAAACTGTTGTAAATGATTAATTAATAAAGTGGAATAAGGGTATGAAAAACAAGTTTTAACTTTTATTACTGTGTAACATGGATTTCCATCAAGAAGTTACAGTACAGTCAATATCATATAAAAAATGTAAATACTGAAATAAGCCTAACATGACGGAACCTACAAACATTACTAGACGTTGTTTCAATATATCGACGGTTAACCAAATACTAAATCTTAATTTTACAAGAGAGGAAAAAAACTTAATATAAATTTAATATTATAATTATGGATTATTTATACACGCAATTTTCTTATAAAATACTACACTTTATTACTGGTCACCACATTTTAAATTAGAAATAACGAGAAGAAAAATATTTTGTTAGTAGACCTAAACAAAAAACCAATAAACGAAAAAAGTAGAAAGCAGTATTTGGTTCTTAACCGTCGATATACAAAGTACAAACACACTGCAGCTCAAGCCATACAAAATGTTTACGGGATTTTCAATAACTTTAATAATTAGTTTCGCCGACGGAGTTCGCCATTTTACACTGTGTTGCCAGCTTATAAAATTTATTGCCCCTAAAAAAATCAAATATTCACCCAATAATCTAAAATTTAATGTAGTTTATTACATTGTTTTAAGCTTTTCTATTATTTAATCTCCGTAAGTTAGCACACAACTTCATAACGTCAAAATTTGTATGAAATTGCATGACAAATTATTTTGATCCGACAAAAGTATTTCTATTAACACTCCTGTGAATGTATGTTACATGAGTATATTTATTTACAGTAATATCATTTTTAATTTTCTTCTATTTTTAAATTTCAAATTTGATATTACTACTAATCTCATTTACTAAAATGATTCCCATGCTCTTGAGCCCTCTTGGGTCGGGGACGTCAGGGTCCCGTGCCATTTCTCTCCATGTGCCACCTTGTAAAAAATGCTTGTAAAAAGGCTTGTAAAAATTTCCCATAAAAATGGGGAAATCTCCGAAGTCAGCAACTCTGCGCGATATAAGATTTTGAAAGAGAAATTTCATGAAACTCGTAATGTATGTAGGGCAACACCGAAGGAGTTATACAATCGTATGAAAAGAAACTTGGTTGAGGTTTCAAAAACAGGTTAATTATAACACAAATGGTAATTAAAGGTGAACATGGAAGAGAAAATAAAAGCTAACGAGCTCTTTTGATAAAAGAATAAGAAATTAGATAATTACGTACCCGACCTTATTAGTTATTATTGCGATCTAAAAACACGTACATCCTTATAAAATCGGCCAAGTTTGAGTTGGACTCGCGCACGAAGGGTTCCGTACAAGTATAGAGCAAATTTGAAAATTTGTTCTTTATAACAATTACAAAAATCGATCACCTCATGTTAAGGAAAACGCGTTGTAGACGACCACTAGCGACATCTACTAACAAAAAGTAAGAAAATGCAAAAAAATCACGTTGGTCATCAAATAATAAAGTACAATTTTTGTGTTATAGCAATATAGTAACTAGGTATTGCAAAAAAAGATTTTTTACACAGTTTTGCGGATTTTTTCATTTTTAAATGAATTGATTTTCTTTTCATTGTAACTATCTTTTAATCGATTTAAATGGTCCATGTAAAATAGGAAAATACCTAAAAATTTCAATTTATTATTTAAAGTACTTATGATTAAGAACTAACTCATAGTTAAAAGTTCACGTTTTCGTTAAGTTCTAAATTAAATCGTTTTAAAACAATAAAACAGTTTTTCTCTTTAGGAATTTTTAAACTTACTAACATAATATTATGTGGGTGGGTAAGCGAAAATATTTAGTCGCAATTAAAACAAATTTCTTATGTGTGCAACGTGAAGCAATCTGTATTATTTTTGAGTAAAATGAAAAGGAGAATAGATTTGATGTTAAGAATAAATTGCTGTTAAAAGTTTAGTGTTTGAATCCATTAAGAATGATATTTCTCGATTCTGTCTCTCTCCTTAACTCTGATGCCTCCCTTTAGCTCTGGAACCCAAAATAGCTTACTAACACATAGGTTGACTTTATGCAGTCGTCTTCTCAAAGTTTGACCGATTACCAGGAAACCGTACTGTGTCGCCGCTTATTACATTTGACTTCGTGCAAAATTAACTATGAATCAGTATTCTACAATGCATTGGGGTTGTCGGTACCGTTCTACCATTACTCCAGTGACACGATAACATAACCAAAGCCTGAATATAACGCTATGCTTGGTCCTCGTGGCTTCAGAAAGCCCAATTTGGGTAGCACCAGCTTGAATCATGCCCACCCGTCATAACGTTTCGTTCCTAGGCAAATATCTAATTCTGGAGATGTTTGACAAAAATTTGGAGAAATTTATGAAGCCTTAATCAAGTTGTTCTGTCCAAATCAAATGTTTCTGAAGATTTTAAGATTAATAATGTTTTAATAATCTATTATGAATAGTCTTTCGTGGGCTTGAAAAAAAGTTGTACTTTTTCCTAGACTATGTTACTGTGTACTATGTATTTTACTACGTATTCCATCCAGCGTTCACCATAAGCGTATAATGGGTGGGGGCTGGGTGGGCCGTGCCCACCCCAGAATGATCAAGTGAATACTTTTTATGCCGAAAAAATGTATGGTTCCCGCGCGATAAACAAATTTAAAAAAAACCTATGTCGTATTTGATTACCTATAAATGGGTTCGTAGGTACTTAGTAAAGAAATGTAAGTGTTTTTCTTTTTTTATTTTCCAATTCGCTTTCTTTACTTTTAAAAAGGCGCTGAGCACCCCCATCAACTCTATCAATATCCAGCGATTGTCAGTCTATAATTTGACGATAATTTGTCTCCAGTTTCCCACCAGTAGTGAACGGAGTTATTTGAGCGTTTAAATTTAATTTGGTATCGTTGCCGTCAGCCGTCGACGACGCGTCGAGTACTATCGTTGCCATTCAACGAATCGGTATCAAAGATAGGAATTTCTGTCCTTAATGTTTATAGCATTGACTTATATAAGAGGACTGCGCCAACGACGCGCTGAAATAATCGGACACCAAAGCGAAAAAGTCGTCTGTGGTCCGCAGAACATTTTGGGTGTGTCGTCGTAAGTCTTTATGCTACAAAAATGCCTAGGTGTATTGTAAAAGGCTGTAAAAATATGAAAAAAAAAAGTTAAAAAAGCAGTAAAGAAATATTTAATTTATAATCATAATACCGATGTCCGCCATTACCGACGTCGCGTCGGTAAAACAGTAGTTTTACCGACGCGACGTCGGTAAAACAGCATTGTTTATGGCGCGTAAATTTTAAATAATATTAAATTAATAAATTTTAAAATTTGCCGTTAGCCGGCCTAAGATGTACCGTCGCCATATTATGTCATTCTTGTCTCAATCTCGAGCGTGAGTATTTTGTCGATATTAACATATATTTCTTTTCCCCTAACATGCTTAATTTGCGTCGAGGCGTCGAGAGCTAAATTTCTCGTTCGCAGACAGGCTTACTTTTTTTCTTATTTTTTAAATTAAGAGATGGACACTAGTGATTAGCTTACTCGAAATGCCCCTTATCCTTTTCCTTTGAATTTTCCTCGCTTCCCGCTCCTCATAAACCCCCAAAAAATAAGTAAAATAAGGGACACACATCGCAGGCATGCTTTTTTACCTAACGAAACGACACAACATAGATTTTAACTATTTAATAGGTGACGAACACAATAAAGTATTTATGTGACGAAAAACTATTTTACCATACATCAAAAACTCGATTGATGTTAGGGTTCGTAGACAAAAATAGCATAGATAAAAAAAAAACACAATTATCTCTTCATTAGACGACAGACACGAGAAAATGTTTGTGTTTGTGTTTTGTGTGTATCATGTATGGAGAATCTGTCAAAAAAGTTGTGTATAGCCATAGACCAATTATTGGGTATAATTGGTCTATGGTATAGCATTAAATATAGTATTATAATGCTACACTTATCTGGAGGCGGTGAAACATAGGCCCTAATTATATTATAATATTGTTTTTGACCGTTCTACGAGTATGAGAAATTGCAATCCCCATTGGAACCGTAGTAGTTTTTGCCAGCAGGTGCCAACAAAAACTGTGCAGAGTAGGTATGTACAAGAACTGTACCTTTAACACGCTCACACTAACTAGACAGTTGACCTTAATAAAGAAATGTCCAAAATAGTATCAGAAAACTAGCTTATATTTCGACAGCAATTGGATATTTTAGCTAGTTTTCTGTTGCTATTTTTGGACATTTTGTTGTTTTTTTTTTCATTTCTTTATCAAGGTCAACTGTCTAGTTAATGTGGCTGTGTTGTACAGTTGCCTACGAAAACCATGTTTCCCACGTTCTCAACAAAACCTGTGTAGGGGTCTACGAAAACTGTACAGTTTCCTACTATAACTGCAGCTTTCTACGAAAACTATATACCTAGGTCCAGGGAAACCGTACAAGCTGAATATAATACTTATGTACAAGTGCCTACGAAAACTGTGTATTTGGTCTATGCTGTGTAATGTCTATTGCTTCGCTTACAACGAGAACGAATTAAGGTGTAGACTCCTCTGCAAATACTGTGCAGGGGCTTACGAGAACCGTATAAAGGTTACGAAAACTTAGCAGATGCCTAAATCGAGTATTAATTCTGCCATGTCTTACAAAATCTTAATAAAAAATCAGCTAAGTGGGAGGTCCTAATATCTTGTCAGTTGCAGTGCAACGTCATCTATTAATATGTTTCGGGACTTTTAAGAGAGAGTGCCCCTGGGGCTTGATGCCTGAGGCCTTGACGCAATTGCAATTATTGTCTAAGCTCACCGCAAGATGGCGCTTTTCCAAATTTTTTAATATTCAACCACGAGAAACTTTGTAGGTTCAATTCTATTGTTAATTAAATCGATAATAATTTATTGTACCAGCTAGTTATTTTTGCCAGCGCATTCGCTCGCGTTGAATAAAAGTCGCGCAGCCTACGTTACTCTCCATCCTATCAACGAATTATACGCCCAAAATCAAGTCAATTGTTTGTTACTTGCTTCTCAGGACAAAGCAATCAGAACACTTACACATTTATAATATTAGTATGGACTAGATGATCTAGTGAAATTTGTATCATTTCCCCTTTAACCTTTTCTGGACTTCTACAAATATTTCAAGACTAAAATTATCCAAATCGGTTCAGCCCATAGAAAAAATGAAACACATATCGCTGGGTCAAACCAAAAAAAATCGCATTCAGCGCGCAGCTTCCTTCCGGAGTTGATAACTCTATATTATAAACATAAGAGTCATATACATACCCAAAAATGTATCAATTTGATATATACCTCTATCAATTCATACTACATAATAATAGGGAACATGTATGATTTTTAATTCTTTGCTTTAATAAATCTATCGTTATTAAGAAACGAAGTAGTCCAATTAGTGTTTTTGATTAAATTATAAAATAACAAAGTTATAACCCTTTAAACTAGTCAGTTAGAAAAGTAGTCCGCCTGTATGCCTGATTCACGATAAGATTTCGTGCGGAAACGAAAACGTTCTCACGGAAACTACTAGCACTTTTAACAGAAGTTTCCGAAATCGGCAACAAATTCGCGCGGAATCGCATCGTGAATCAGGGGGCTGATATTTTTGTTTCTTTTTTTCTTGTTTTCCTCTTTTATTTATTTATGCTATAATGTTCTTTTTTTGTATACTGTATTCGTGTACTTGTGGTGTGGTGTAAAGTATGTCAAATAAATGTTTTATTATTATTATAATTATTATTATATTGACTTTGATGTAAAAGTCTATAAGCTTCATACAAAGTTCTTACTAAACGTTTCCATAGACAAATCTCTATGACGTTTCGAGAGAAAGACATGGGTAGAAAACTTAAATAGCTTAATATCTTACTCATTTCTAAACACAGGCCAGATATTTTTAGTTATTCTGTATATCTTTTAGTCCACTATAATAATAATTTGCATTGAATTAATTTAATGTTATACGCACATTGCCTATTAGTAATGGGTCTATGTTTATTTCAACTAGAATAAAAAAAACTCGTCACAACTCATAGTTTTATTATGGCAGTGTCTCACACACAACATTCTTAATTATATACAAATCATGGAACAATATTTACAGCACATATAATATAATACAATATTTCACATCACGGTGCGATTTATTATTATGTATATACATGGCATTTTTAAGAAAAAAACTGTAGAAATGAAATTTCTGAAAATAATGCAAGGTATACATGTAGTATGACATATTTTTTTTGTCTGAATTATTTAAGTGCTATGGGAGAAACTGAAACAGAGCTAGTTGACGGACCTACGTTATTTGGTCGTAATATGACAATTCCATGTGAGTTGTGACATGGTGGATGGGCTTAATGATCACGCGACGATCCGCAATCGGCGTCTGTTTCAACTTATATTGCCGTGGGAGAGCCGTACTTCGGCACGGACGGGCCGGCTCGAGCGGAGTGATACTACGTCCTCACAGAAAACTAACGTGAAACGGCATTGCGCCGTGTTTCGTTCAGTAGGTGAGTTCACCGGTGGCACAACTTCCCCAATCCACCTATCCCTGTTCCCATTCCCTTATGAGGGAGGGCCGGCAACGCACTTGCCCCCTACATATCATAAAAAAAAACTTTCAACTCCCACCGTGTGATAGTCTCGTAACTCTCTGCCGCTCACAGTAAAACTCTCAAATGAATTATGGCCGGACCAACACGGCAAACCATCAGCGAAGGAAACGAATTTTAGAAATCGATATGTTACCGGCAATGTGTGTAATGAGGTATTCTATAGAATGCCTAGGCAATGTTTGAAATGAAATACTTTTCATTTTATACGTAATTGATTTTATATATATATTCATTTGTTTTATATTATATATTGTTCGTTCTTGGTGGAAATTCATGTTCAACATTAATAAAACTCACATTTGATTTGCGCTGTTATTTTTAAATTAAATTTTCACAATATTTACTGTAATTTTAAATATAGTGTAAACAGTGCAAGAAAAAAGTTGGCATTGAGCAGACGACTGGCCCTCGCAGGAGTTGTCTTCCCGCTCCAATGTAGCTGACTTTTAAATTTTCCATTTCTTAGAATACAACATACACCACACATACATTGCCGGTTACAGATTCGGCATTCTATAGAATACCTAGGCAATGTATAAAATGAAAAGCAACATTAACAATGCCTAAGCATTGTATAGAAAAAGGCATTCTATATATATTCGGACGGTTCGTCCGAATCGTTCATTGCCAAATTCAAAGAGAAAATTACTTCGATTCGTTCGGTTCTGATAGGTGTGCGTTCACCATTAAAGGCCGGCGCCGCACCTGCGACTCTTCTTATATTGCGAGTGTCAAAGAGAGACGGTAGTTGCTTTCCATAAGCTGACCCGTTTTGCTCGTTTGCCCTTTTAATTTTATTAAGTAGTTTCAAACGCTCATATTTAGCGGCCTAACATTCCTGTGGTTCTGTAGACACTTGATGTTACAAAACTTGTAGTTGTTATACTCGAAGGGGTTCTTCGGCAGGTTGCCGCCGCACAGGAAACACTTCGGTAAATCCGCTTTCAACTGAAAAATAACGATTTTATGAACACAAACGTACCATCGAATAAATAAAAACGGAGCCAGTTGACGGACCTACGTAAATTGGTCGGAATGTCAATTCCATGTAAGTCGTGATCTGTCGGGTTTGTCCTAACGCGACCAACTCACTTAGATCCACAATCTGGCTCTGTATCGACTTCCCTGACAGTATACGATAGCTACGGTTTACAAAACACGCATAAAAATATGTTATTATTAAAATTTTAATCAATACTAATATTATAAAAGCGAAAGTGTGTCTGTCTACCTGTTACCTCTTTCACGCTTAAACTGCTGAACCGATTTCGTTGAAATTTAATATGGAGATACTTTGGGTCTTGGGGAAGGACATTGTATGCTGAAATGTTTGGTTCCCGCACCGAAGTTAAAAGGAAAAAAAGAGATTCTAGTGAAGTTATATAGACTTAAATGTATTATTTCACGCCGTTGCATTGTCCCCATACACGTTCCCTTACCTTCTGATCATCGGTGAGCTCTAGGAACTGCGTGGTTTTCACTTTCTCAACATATTTCTCCTTCTCTCTCTGTCTCTTCGCCCGTTTCTGCTGAGCCTTCTTCGCCTTCTCCGCCTCTAGCTGCTCCAAGGTTATGGGCCCGGGGATTTGAGACTGAAATTAACAAATAATGTTATAGCCATGCTCAAGTAAACGTAGAATGTCCCGCGACACGGCGTTGACCAGTGGCGTAACTATAACGTTCGAGGCCCGCGGCAAATTCGTTTTCGTTCCACTATGTCAATCCAATACAAAAACACGTCAAAAATAATCGCTTGTCACTTGTCTAGGGGGGCTGATCAGGGGCCCCTTTCGGCCGGGGGCTCGTGGCATTTTGCCGGCTCGCCACTTTGTAGTTACGTCACTGGCGTTTACCAAGATCGGAATGGTTGGCGCCCAATGGGGGAGGCCTACGTTCAGCAATAGGCGGCACTAGGCTAATGATAATTATGATCATGATAGCCAAGAAAGAGATAAATTATAGAATACCTCCCTTTTCGAATTTTCGCTTTTTATCACTTCCTTTTACACTCTCCTCGTTTTTATGAAATCAGGTATAACGAGTAACATCAGAAAAGTTATGAGCAAAAGGAAAAGAGACAAAGTAATACTAGCATTCTCTCTCTCTCTCTCTCACCTTGTTATAGTTGTACTTGTGTGGGTGGTCGGCCTGGAACAGTCTGAAGGCGACGCGTGTCTCGTGATGCGGGGAGGCGGCGTACGGGGTCTGCAGCAGATGATTGCGCACGCAGGGGTCGCCGCCAGCTGACAGAATTTGTCTGTAATTAAAAATCGTAAAAAGTTAATCCACTTCTTTACACCTGAGAGGCTGAACCGATTTTTGAGTTCTATTCTTTTGAATTCTTGCTTTTATTCCGGAAAAATGTACGGTTCCAGGAAAATTCGTTTCTCGCGATAAACGAATTTCAATATAGTCTTATAAACTCATGTCACAATGTTCAGAGGTTTAATTTCACTCTACGACACTACATAAAGTTTTTTTAAGATTGCTCATCAATTGTGCCAAAACTGGACAGATAAATTTTACAAATGATAATAAAACTGAAAGCTTATATAGAAATAACTTATATAGTTATTCAAATAAATTCATTAAAACGAGCCATGAACGCTTATGATGTCACAAGATTGTACGCGTCTGCAAAAATGAAAAGTTTTGTTTTGTCAGCAGAAATTCCTATTTGAAAAAAAAGTTCAGACAACAATGATTCACCATAACTCTTGAATTTATTTTGACAAAAAACGTAAGTCAATTTAAGAACCACACTTTGCTGATTTTGGGAAAACATCACATAAGCCATCCACCTCCATTTTTAATTTCCTCCATTCTACATGTTTTATGTTAGTTAGTCTTTTGTAAAATATTTTTGTTTAGTATTTTTGGTGTGTAATAAATTGTTATTGTATTGTGGCTCACATGTTCTTCAGTTATAATAAATAAACGAAAAGTGGCATTGATCTATATACATATAATGAAACAGTAAGATTGGAGTGTCTGTACATTTAATATTTTTATCAAATAATCAATATGGGGGTGCTAAGGAACAGTGATAGAACACATATCTACAAAAAAAGTTGTACGCGCTAATGTCAGGAACTACAGGACGGATTTGAATAAAACTTTTTTTGTTTAATAGCTTTTAGGTCTGGGCAACATATATACTTTTTATCCTGGGAAAATGTATGGTTCCCGCGTGATATGATACAATTTTTTTCGCAACGAAGTTGCGGGCACCACCTAGTTTTTTATATATAAGGTGAACTCACGTGACCAATCCCGGTTTCTCAGCGATGGCCGCTTTATGGAGCGCCGTATTCCCATCCACCGGGTCCTGGGTGTTGCACGCTAGCTCCAGCTCCCCGCTCTCGAACTCTTCCAGTATCGTGTCCAAAGACGTCTGCTCTTTGCTAGATATAAGTTTCCACATCTGTAAAATTTTAGTGACCCATGTAAATCTTTGGAATTGTTTGATTGTTTTATTTGAATATTTAATAGAATTGTTTAATTGAGTAGCTAAATTTTAAGAACCATTTACTCAAAATAAAAATTCATTGCTAGAAATAGTCTTGAGGATTTGAAATAAGCTTCCATAATGACTATTGTGGTATAATGAAATACCTTTCTAATGATAATGATATATGTCACGTAGTCTTTGGACTACTTTGTCCGGTCCGCCTTTTTTGTAGATTTTCAAGGGGAATTTAGAATAATTTAGATTCGCAAACCAGGACGGGCAGGACAACGTCCGTCGGGTCCACTAGTATATAAAAAAAGATTTTTAATTTTTTTATTTCGCAGACGAATCCTGGCAGCGGGCGGCGATCCGCGTGTGCGCTTTCTAATGACATGTTTCGTTTTGGACTGGCCTCCATACTAGTTAAATGGACATAATATTTGAATAGACAAATACCAAAATCAAGAGCAGTATTAAATATTATGATAGTATTAAATATTATAATAGTGTTATATATTATAATAGTGTTAAATATTATAATAGTATTAAATATTATAATAGAGTTAAATATTATAATAGTATTAAATATTATAATAGAGTTAAATATTATATTAGTATTAAATATTATAATAGTGTGAAATATTATAATAGTATTAAATATGTAATATAGGACATTGAAGTACCTTTTTAACATTAGCAGGTATTTTAGGCGGTCCCTTCTTAACGGGTTTCTCTTCTGGTTTTTTCTTTTTCTTCTTCTTGACTTCTCCTTTCTTCTCTTGTCCCTCGTCCTCGCTCTCCGTGCAGCTTTTCAACGAGCAATCGTTCAGGAGATCTTTTCTGGAGTTAGTGATGATACCGTTCTTGCTCTGCTCGGAGAGCTCCTTGATCCAGTTGTCCGGTGTCTCCGAGTCTATGAAACATGGTCCTTCATCCTCGCTGGATAATATTTGTGTTGGGAGCTCCCTTGGGGCTCTTTCTCTGAAATAAACATTAGATGTAATCAGAGAATATATTATTCACATAGAACTATTGACCAACTCTCAATAGCACATATTAAGTTTTTGCGCTGTACCAATGAATATAAGTAATATTATTTATTATCCGAAATCTCGCTGAAAAGATTAAATAATCCTATAGCTTTTAGATTTTTTTTGTTAAAAATTTTAAAGTTTTTGTACAGTTCTGTACTCAAACGGGACCATATTACTGAGACTTCAATGTCTGTCTGACTGTCCGTCTGCCAGTCTTCAGTATCTCAAGAATGGTAAGAGCTAGAGGGTTTTAATTTTCACAGAATATGTTTTTCACAGAAATTTAAACAAAATTCTTAGTCCTTTTTATACTTTACTAATCTTCCGTGGGAGAGCCAAGCTTCGGCACGAATAGGCCGGCTCGACCGGAGTTGTCCCACGGCCTCGCTAGAAAATTGACGTGAAACGACGTTGTGCTGTGTTTGTAAGTGAGTTTACCGGCGGCACGACTTCCCTTACCCCCCGCTATCGGTATCGCATCGCTATTCCCATTTCCTATACCCTCATAAAGTCCGGCAACGCACATGCGACTCTTGATGTCACGATTGTCAATGGGCAACGGCAGTTGCTTTCCATCAGATAACCCGTCTGCTCGTTTGCCCCTTAAATATCTTTAAAAAAAATCAGTAAGAAAATTTAAACAAAACTAATAGTTAAGGTTTTTCTCTTATATAAAAAACACAAGTTTCACCTATGTTGCTCTAATATGGTAAGGAACCCTTCGTCCGCGAATCCAACTCGCACTTGGCCAATTTTTCTTTTTCATTTTAAATCATTATAAGAAAGAAGAATATATTTTTATTCGACTAACCTCGATTTCGCTCTGTCAATCTGTTTGCTGGGCGGCTTCTTGCGTTCCACACTCGCGTCGGAACTGTTTTTCACAGGAGTCTTGCCTTTTGATGCTATCAAAGCTTTTTGGAATAGCTCCATTGTATCTAGAATAATACATTATTACAATTTAATGCCACACAATTTACAACAATCCAGTGACCAGTATTGTAAAAACTCTGATGGATTGTTTTCGAATAAAACTTATTCACCTAACTCAATCTATTTTCGTAACAAAATATGATTAAAATGGATTATGACAACAAATATGATTAAAAGAGCTTTTAAATATTCTTTATGGTATATTTTTTATAAATAGTATTTATGGTATCTATTATCTATAAGTACAATATTATCTATAAGTAATAAAACAGTAAAATTCGCGTGTCTGTCTGTACATTTATTATTTTCACAAAATAATCAATGTTGGTGAGGTAAAGAACAGTATTATAACACGTAACGGAAGAAAATTTTTGTCTGTTTATCTATTTGTCAGGTTTGTACGTGTAATCTGTGGAACTACTGTACGGATTTGAATAAATCTTTTTTTGGTTTTAAAGCTAATAACTTCTGGGCAACATATAACTCCCCGCGTGACATACAAATTTTCGCGCAACGAAGTTGCGGGCACCAACTAGTATAATTAATATGTATATTAATTCTAAGGTATTTAAGGTCTGTGATGTCCAAAATAAAAAATTTGAATTTAATTTCAGTATTGATCTCTTACCATAAACTTCAATATTTGACACTGTATCATGTACTCTCAGCACCTCCTTGTAAGTGGGTTTCCTGGTGGGAAATGGTAAAGCTCTCACTCTCATGTCGTCCCGGTTGAGAGGGGAGTTCTTGCCGAAGAGTACCGCTTGGTTGATGGACCCAACCGCCCGGTACAGGACCAGTGAGCATCCATTCAAATCCTCTCCCCAGTTGCATATAATGTCATGGACATGCTGAAATTAAACAAATCCTATTATTAGGAATGTGAAAGTTTGTTTGTTTGGGTTAGGATCTTAATATTATGTATAAATCACTCAATTCTGGAGTACCCCAGGGGTAAATTTTTTTGTTGTTTTTTTTTAATGATATTTAGGTGTAAGCGAGAAGACGGGTTACCTGATGGAAAGCAACTGCCGTCGTCCATGAACACTCGTGACATCCGAAGAGTCGCAAGTGCGTTGCCGGCCTTTTGAGGGAAGAGGGATAGAGGGGATTAGGAAAGTTGGGCAACCGGTAAACTCACTCACTGAACGAAACCCAGCACTACGCCGTATCACGCCAGTTTCCTGTGTGACTGTAGTATCACTCCGGTCGAGCCCGCCCATTCGTGCTGAAGCAAGGCTCTCCCACGGCAAGCACAACATCTGTATAATGTACTTGAGATCGGAAAATGTCTCATTGGTACACGCCTCCACCCGGGTTCGAACCTGCACTGTTTCGAGTGTGAACCAAAGGTCTTAGGCTACCCTCTAGGCTACGGAAGCTCTAAAATTTTAGGCCCGTTTCTGTTTTCTTCGTATTATTGTAACAAGATCGTTTAAAATTTTGTTAATTTTACAAATCACGTTAAAACTAATGAATGACTTTTGACTAACTACTTATTTTGGTATGCATGTAATATTTGTACTGTACCTTTTATTTTGATATATATCAGTTATTATAATATAATTTATTCTTTTCTGTAAATTAAAAAATAAAAATGAATTGCGTGTATGTTTTAACACCAGAAGTTTAATCTTGAAAAGTGGGTATATTTTATTTTTTTGGTACATACAAGCATTACAGTAATATTATAACAATGTGCCAGCGGCGTGCATAGCATTTTTCGTCAAGCTAGGCACTATGCGGCGACTGGGGAGGTACCGGCAAGACTAACTCTGTGAGGTCCGCTACTATTAGGTACTAATTTGAATATTTCACTATTATCTATGACAGCCATACTGAAATCACCAAATGTGTGTGCGCGATCTAGAACGCTGATTGACACCTATTGGGCGAGAATCTTAAACTAAATCTAAGGGCGAAAGCGAGCCGCAGGACCTGGTCATAGTCACGGCCTATGCGTGTGTGCGTCGCGACCACTGTACGGACACTAAAATTACACATGCAACTAAGGCATGCAAATCGAAACTGCATGAGATAAGAACATCGCGTCTCGGCGCTTTAAAACAACAACCGTTGGCCGCGTCGTGCTAGGTATAATTGCTATTAAACAAGTATAACCTTTTTGGTTTACTATATTTTGTTTATTGTTTTATTTACTAATACCTAAAGTCCATTAATAATTAAATTTAATGTGTGAATGGTAATGCACTGCATTTATGCCTATGGGGAGTGCATGCCCCTGCAATATGCTTTATCAACTTTAACACATAAATATTGTTTTATATTTCCGGTTGTCTGAAGGAAACCGCTTTTGGCTGTAAGACCACCAATTTGTATGGTTCCTTTATTATGTTTAAGTTTAGTTATTAAGTTGTGTAAAAATAAAGAATTTTCTATTTATCTATCTAAATAAATAAAATTTAAGCCTTTACTTTAACACATCATTACCTCAACAAACTGTGCTTGATTGTATCTCCGCAAGCTGGCTCCAGCAGACCTGGGTGCATTACCATGCTGATCTCTGGTGGCCTGTGCCTGGCCTTGCCCTCTACGAGTCACATATGAGTGCATCGTCTTGTGTAAAACTGGCACACCTCCAGAGAAAATGGCTCCAGCGAAATGTCCACCAGACACCATAAGAATTGCCCACCTCTGATAGCCTGGTAGGGTTAGCTTGTGACATCTCTCTATCCAGGCATTACCATCTCCATCTGAGGATAGTTGCTCCTGAAGATCAAAGATTATTATTGTATACTTCTGGTTATGACATGGATGTATACTAGTATTATAAGGTAAGAAGAAAAAATTGGAGATTGACATAGGAATATTTTTGTCTTCAAATAAATTATTTAGTGAATGCCCAATGAAGTGGGCTTCAGCCAGTGAGTGTAAAAAATGTAAAAAATATGAAATTTCAATTTAAATATAAAAAGCTGGTAAGTTTAAATCTAAAAGCTAATAATTTTTATACTAACATTACACAAAAAAAAAATAGAATAACAGTATAACCTTTCTGTGGTGTAAAACACATCTGTATATGCAAAAAACTTGGCCTGTTTTATTTGTGAAGAAGGCTTTGCAGTGTCTGGTTGCTGCAGCAAACAAATCACTAGCCGGGTTTGTATTGGAATTGTCATTGTCCGAGTCACTCCCAGAATCGCTTGAATCATCTACATAAAGGTAAATAAAATGATTAAGAGGTGTATGATTACCACTAGCTAAAATACCAAATTTATGTGTAAATTTAAGTTACACTATATACAGTCGACCCCTGATAATACGGTCCCACGCCTGCACCCCTCGTAATCCAATATCCCTTTAAGCTTGGTTTACAATAGACTGAAGAGAATTGTAAATTCTACAACAAACTTTTACTTTTGAGATTGAGAAACAAAGTTCTGAATTATTTTGACCAAATGTTGTAGGTCCATCAATTAGCCCTAAAATCTTATCAGTAGACACAAATCACAAGGTAAATTTAGGGGGTCTTAGGCAGAGCTTTATAATTTGACAAATTTGATAGTCCAATAATGCTCTGCAAAATGTTTTTCAGATTATAGGAGGTCCACTGTACCTTTTCTTGAGTTATATTGGCCAAGACTCAAAGCTGGTTTTCCAAAAAGTTTTCTCTTCAGGTTGTGTGTGTGCCAATGATTTTTATAATGTGCTGTCTGCTGTGCTCTTGACTCAAATGGACCGACTCCACAGCATGAACAGCAGTTACCGTCAGCAGCGCCATTTATTGTCAAGGCATTTAGGCGTTTGAGGACACTTTCTTCATCAACTGTAAAATATATTCATACATAATTTAGTTCTTTTTTATCAATGGCATTGTTAAATAATCACATAATACTCAACTAACATGCTATCAATTTATTGCCAATGTTGCATAATTTTAAGCAGCATCGTCAATGCATGACAAATTGTACGCGTTCGTCTACTTTTTTCATAATTGACTTGAGTAACAAGTGTTATACTTGAATTTAAATAGAAACACTTACCTATTTGATGTGACTCGGTTATCATACATGATGCTACTTGTATACCTTTTATTAATTTTTCATAGCCATCTAAATCAAATATTTTTAATGATTTTGGTCTAATAATCTCCGTTTTCGATGTCATTCTTATAAAAATTACTTGTAAATGTTAGTCACTAAAAACTATGTAATATAACTCTTAAAGCACCCAGGCCGCGGGCCGCGGTCAACTAAAGCTTTGTTTTAGTCCTAATTGCAATATTATTGTGCAATATGAGCAATAATAAATGACAATAACTAGTTGGGAATTCCGAAAAATAACCTAAAACCTGATTAGGTTCTAAACGTCAAAATTGCCAATTTAGTGTCAATTGTCAGCTGACATTTCTTTTTTTCTTAACTATCTTTATCTCATGGCGCAACGGCTATATAATCATGGCTAGTGTCGAGTAAAAGCGGGAAATCAATTTTCTTGTTATATAATTTTATTCGTTTCAACTTTTCTATTGCGCAAATCCTTCATTGCGCAAGTCAAATCACTCATATAAAACGCCACGTAAAGCGTCAAAATCAACGTCAAAATTTGTACAACTTTTGTAACTGTCGTCGTGCTAGAGCCTAGAAGATATATATTTAGGAAAGTGGATTGAAAAAAATATGGTCCTAATATCAACGACGTAACCGCCTGAGGCTTGCAAACAACCTTACCTACTTGATGCTAGAAAGCTGGAACTGGTCACTAAAAAAGTTGAGTTGTAGCCTTGTAGGTCTGAAAATGAATTCCGAAAAAATAAAAATACTTTAGAAGTAGCCTAACAGTCTATGGAATCCAGCTAGAATATGGAATACGTGTATTTATGTAATTGGAATGCGTGAATCTAGAACAAATTGAATCTCTGATCCTGCGAAATAAATAAAAGAGATGCCTGTGGATGAAAAAAAAATCGGTTGTTTTTTTTAACGTCCGTTTGTCAACCGAGAACAACATTATTTCGGCGTGATAAAATGCAACTTTATGATCTATAGGTTTCATTTTTTAGCGACATTGCTCTATCGCCAATATCGTCGCTGGCATTAAATATTAATAAAAATGTGTGTATAATATGCCAAGTACCTACTCTTTGCACCTACTAAGTATGTAGGTATGTATAGCAAATCTTTATTACTTGATTTTAATAAGAACCAATAAACATAGTTTAACTACTTCTAATTTTACGGTCATCACCGTAGTAGAAATGCCCACATTATGTTTCGTAGCTTTATTATTTTTCCCTTCAATATTGACTGAGTTAAGTAACGAATCAATAGCTATTTGCAAAAATTTGCATTGCTCTAATACAGGTGAAGTTGCTTGTGGGCTTAGAGTAGAAGAAACAGGTTTTAGACTAAGACTATTTCAAAATGAATGTGAACTTTTAAAATATGGTTGTAACACTGGTGGAGAAAATGGTAACTATTGTCTTTTCGCTCAAGATTGACGGTATGGTACATTCCCTCCTTATAAGTATATTTGATCGAAGATTCCCTCAGTCGAATTTCTATACAAACCGCGATTGTCAACGACAAAGTGACAACACAACACTTTGATTACTATAGCTTTTTGTATTTAAATAACAGAAATTTTTGAGGGTGCTAATGAACCATACCAAATGCATTAATAGCTAGGCCATAGCTTAAAACATAGTTAATGTCTTTAATATCTAGATAGGTTATAGGCACGTATAGGTGCTTTTTAAATAATAAAATATATTTTATTGTTTGAGTGTCTAAAAGTAAGTCTGAGAACAGTGACTACGGAGAAGAGTGTACATAATTATTGTTTCGTTGATAGTGAAAAAACAATGTTGAATTATGTAATAGTAGATTCATTCTTCACAGCATATGGACTTATCAACAAAGAATTCTGTGAGTCTGAAAATCAAGAGCAAAGACTTGCTGAAATCCTACTAGAAGACGATTGCGCTTGTGAAAGAAATCACACAACGCCAATCTGTGCTATCAGACGAGACGGAGAGGGATTCAGAGTTAGATGGTTCCAGAATAAATGCGAACTAGTCGAGAACAATTGTGGAAATACAACAAAATATGTAGAAACAGATAATTACGTTTGTAAAGATACCAATTACGTTGCTAATTATGAAAGAAATGATAAAGAAAACCTAACTGATTATAAAACACCTAACGATGTAGAAAAATACGATGAAAATAACATAACGAACTTGGTTATAGTGAAAGGGAAGTTTAACGAGGATATAAATGATACTATAGATAAATTCTTTGCGACTACACACATTTATGATGTACCGCTACAAGAGGTACATACGAGAAGAAATTGGATAAAGAACGCGGGTCCAATTAACGTTTACATTCCACTAAAGATAATTCCTGATAATATAAGTGATGATTATGAACATATACCTTTGATGAGGACTTGTCTACACAAATGTCCAACTGTGAGTTTAAAAAAAAACTTCGAAATCAGATCATCGATGTAAATTTAGGGTGGTAGGGTTGGCAAATCATCTCACTGGCCCCTGACCCAAGCCCAAACAGGGCCTGATTAACCCAGAGACTGATTAGGCTACAGCCTCGGGCGTCGAGGATCGGGAGGGGGAGCTTAAATTTGCCAAGACATTAGTCTTGGCAATATATACTGTTAAATAAAAAAATATAGGCTGATTAGCCTAGGGCGGTCAGACAACTTGATCAGACGATGGGCCCAAATTAGCCGCGGATCAAAAGGATCCTGACCTAAAAGGCTCCGATCGAAAAGAGCCCCCGACCCAGGAGGCCGTAAGTTAGGAAATATACTTATGACAACGTTAACAATTATTTTAGCGATGCTAAAACGTTTTAAAATACAACATCATCTAAAAACAACAAACGTAACCAATATTTAAATGAAGTTTTAAATAAAGCCCGCAATTCGGGAACCGTTCTTTTTTCCGGAGCAAAAAATATTCTATGTCCTTCCCCGGAACACAAAGAATGTACTTACCAAACTTTAGTACAACCGGTTCAGTGATTTGGGCGTGAAGAAGTCACAACAGACAGATGTCGCGAGTGTCTATGGGTGACGCCAGTTTCCATCAGGTCCGTTGCCCCCTAAATATCATAAAAAAATACACCTACACATTTATCATAATAGTTTAGAAGTATGGGTTTAGCTCCAAAAACTCTATGTAATCGTATAACTTCCAGTCGTGTCCATCCGTGTACGCGCCAGTGTGCGGGCAGACGTCGTACGACACTCGTTCGCCGACGCTCATGTTCCAGAACCACTGCTTCATGGATGTAGCCTCGTGCCGGATGTACTGGGAAGACAATGGACAATCTAGTGCGTATACTTTTTAATTTTTGACGAAAAAAGGATGTTAGTAGCCTAATGAAAACAGGATTTTCTTCTGATGAAAAAGGGGGTGGTAACCTTAACGAATAGGAGCTGTTATTAAGCCAAGTATAATTTTTAAATTATAAAAAGATCATCGGAGGTGACAACCGACCACATAAATAATAGAATATGTAATATCAATGTAAGATCAGTTATACGAGACAGAAAAATTTTAGTTATAACTTGAATCATTATAGAAATAGCTCTCACAAAGTTTGTTATACTCGTTATATAGGAAATTAAAAAAAACACAGAGCGACAGGGACTTCATCAAAGTTTACTTAACTTTAATGAAATGTTAACATCGGTGCGAATAAATTGCAATAATAGTGAGAAAAAAAAGATATGGAAATACGGGCTATAGGCAACTGAAATAAAAAACGATAAATGAGGTGTTTTCTCCCGCAAATCTGGGTTTTACAACTTATGATAACGGAGTATCAACTCCCGACGAAAATAGAGTTCTTTTGAGGGATCTCAATAAATCTTACACCATTCATATTTTATCAAAATCCACTGGTTACGGTGTACAAACAGACGAGCATAAAAAAACTTCTACATTTTACTTTGTATCGTCACTTATTTATTTTAATAAAATTTTCAAGGTTATTGGGAAAGCCTAATAGTTTTCTGCCTGGGGGATGAAATGGATGCGGCTTATAGGTGAGTTGACGTTTGGAAGCAAACATAATAATTTGTGAACGATTGCTACTACACTACAGTTTATTAGTCGCATTTACCATGAGCGTATACTGCGATACAAACGCGTGATTGTAGTTATGCAAACGCTCGATTGTAGCGTCGATATCGTGTAACTCTATCGCTATTCAAAATTTACCGTATGCTAGAGCTCTAAGGTTAACGTTACGATCTCACAGCAAGCAGCCGCGGCACATAAAAACAAATAAAATGCCACTTTATGACATAAGCAATAGGCTTTCGTCAAGCTGACTGCTAAATGAAGCTGAATTTGCATTTAAGAAGTTAGTCTTTTAAAAGCTTGAACCTTACGAGAAATGCTCGCGCGTCCACAAATATACACCGGAATCTCTATGAACTTTAGTGTCATATTTTTAAAGTGCGTTTGTGAAATTTCCACTGCGCTCCATTGCGTTTGCTTACCCTTACGTCGTTTGTCCACTGACACTGTCACAAAAACGAGATCGTTTCGGCCCGATATTGCATTCGAGTGTCCGAATACGGAAAACGAATTCGGAAACCTAATATGGGAAACGTACATTTGTGGCCGGTCTCAGACGCGATATGTCAGGTGGACTTGACGTGACGCGACCAAATTACGACGGCTATAGAAGTCGTTACCTGTGATGGTCAGGTTCATTCCAGCTATCCGGACCCTGCAGAAGATGGGGCGGCTGAAGAAGAAGGGGAAGTTCCGGCGCCGGATCAAGAACTTCCGGTACCTCACCGACGTCCGGTCCGGACCTATCAAGCCGATGGGGTAGAAGAACATAATGTTAATAAAAATAAAAGGATATAATATATATTTTATTAGCTGTTCCCCGCGACTACGTTCGCGTGACACTTTATAAATTATTATCCAGTTTTTGATTAGTGCTCGGCTCCTATATAGCCAATAGCGTGCTGTTATATAGTCTATAGCCTTACAAAATAGTCAACGAAAAAATATTTTTTTAGTTTTGGCCAGTAGTTCCTTAGATTAGCGCGTTCAAACAAACTCTTTTGCTTTATATTACAAGTTAATGTTACTTTTCACTTTATTTATTATTTTTTTTAGTTGGTTCACAAAACAAGATACAACTCACAATGCTTGCAGTATATATAACAGATTACAAAATTAATAGAATCTGGGAATGTATCTCTCTAAGGAGTGAACACAACGTGCAAAAAAAGTTGTGACAACTAACTACTAAGCACTAAAACTAATTTACAATATTATGTGATGTAGTAATGAAGAAATATGAGAAAAAAAACATAAGATTTGTGACTTAAATGGCTCATATTTGCCATACGCGTCCGGACGTCCTGTAACTCATTATCTCTTCAAAGTCAGAACCATAAGCGGAACAATGTTTTAGAATCCGCGGTTTGTGTCAGAACAAACAGCCAGCTCAGTTATAGTCATTATTGCTTAATTTAATTTTAGTGTAGACTTTTTTGAGCAAACGAGCAGATGAGTCACCTGATTTAAAAGTCGCCTGTGGACACTTGCAATATCAGGCTGAAGAGTTGCAAGTGGCAAGTGCACTGACGGTTTTTATGAGGGAATAGGGATCGACAATAGCTCAAGCTCGGTTTTCTGTGAGACCCGTGGGATAACGCCGTTTTCTTTGAGACCATAGTATTTCTCCAGCCGAGCTGTCATTCGTGCCGAGGCAAGGTTCCCACGACAAATTAACTGACATTGATAATAATAGTTAATGTTCGTTCATAACGGGACATAGTAAGTTTATTACCAATATATTATATATTATTTCTTAGTTTTAACGACGCTTACTTTGTTGTGTTAAAACACAAAACAATAATACAAGAACCCATCTTTGCAAATATAGAATACCTTGGCCCATGACCCGCTGTGAGGATGGGAACACGAGCGAGTGATAAAATCTTTGTAACAAGTAATTATGATTATATTTTTATAGCAGCGATCATATTGCAATTACTTGAAAAACAAGATATATTTCTAGAATGGAAAAAAATAATTTTATAATATTATGTTTATCATTTTTATGCACCTTAAAACAGTGGCGGACGTATATATATTACGGTGGCTTGGGGCAAGGGCGATCGCCTAGGGCGTCAAGTTTCAGGGACAGTTTACAGGCGCCAAATAATAAGAGATCCTTTTTTGCAAATCATTTAGTCGAGCAAATAAATGTTTGGACGTGGCCCCGTGGAGCTTATTATTATTTTAGACATCGATCAGTCAAGGAAACCTTTTGGTAGTAGGATTTTTTAAAATGCACACAATGTGTTTAGGCTATATTGTATAATATATACTATAATTATACAATATATATACTGCGATATATATATTGTATAATTATAGTATATATATACTGCGATCAATAAAAGAGAAGAATCAGAAGAAAATATGCAATAAATTCTGAGGGAGAATATTCATGATTTATTATTTATTAACACGGACATAGTCACGTCCCACAGGCTACGGCCAGTATAAATATCATATTTTATAACAAGTTATAATATAGATAAGTTATAATCTAGTTTTTAACACATCTTTATATACTAGTTAATATCTGATTGTGTACAAAGCAGAGTTCTAGGCAAAATCTAAAGTAAAAGTAAATGAAATACAAAGCGACTCTCTCTTAGAAAAGTGGCTTTCGAACGCATATATAAGTTATAACTTATGAGTAAGCGAAGACACTCAAATTGAAGAGTGAGTAAATGTACATAGGATTTACTCACTCGAATTATATTATTGTAACCATAAGCAAATAGTGACTATTTTGTTACTTGCTTTTTGTACCTTTCACGCTACATCCGTTAATTTACATGCTACAAAAAATTTGTGATATTATATAATATTATTAGTTTAAAATTAATATAAAACGAGATTACAAATTAATAATTTCTTTATATCTTTTAATATTTAATCTATAAAACAATTATCTATACCTATCATTATATAAAATCCTCTGTCCTCAACTATATGGATTTAGGTATCAACATAAAGCCTAAACCATAGACCGTAGAAACATATAATTTGGGGACAGTGTTCTTCGTATGACGAAAATGACTAAAATGACTAATGACAATGGATTTTTCGAAATTCGTCTCCTGAAGGGGTAAAAAGTGGGGTTAAAGTTATATACAGGGAGAACATGATTCCGTGGTCCTATGTGATCCAAAATTTGCAAAAACATTGATAGATTTAATGGAAAATTTAATCCATAGTTCTTAGAACATCTATATAATATTATAAATGTGAAAGTTTGTCTGTCTGTCTGTAACCTCTTCACACCCAAACGGCTGAAACGATTTTGCTAAAATTTGGTATAGTTTAATACTTTGAGTCCCGGAGAAGGACATAGGACACTTTTTATCGAGGAAAAATGTAAAAAATTACTTTTACGCAACGGAGTTGAAAAAAAGAACAGTTGAAAAAAAAAAGAAAAGAACGGGCATCATCTAGTTTTTATTATAAAATTTGGGGCAAATGCGCTAACGGGTTAACTAGATTGAAATGGACTCTCGCAACATCAGAAGAGATGCAAGTGCGTTACCGGCCTTTAAAGTGGGAATACGCTCTCTTCTTCAAGGTTTGCAGGTCGTTATAGTCCGTGTTTTCGGGTGCGATAGTTTAATCCAGAGTTTCAAAGTGTGTAGCAGAAAGTTACGCGGAAATTATACAAACCCGTTATTTTATCCAGTTTAATATTGACCTAGGTTCGATTTCCTTGACTGCAGGTTAACCGCATATTTAATACAAGGTCCGTAAAAAATAATGACTATAAATTTTACAACGCACAAAATCCCTACGGTAGGTAACTATTAATTTTTATCTTTTTTTGATATTTATAACAGTTACCCCCTTATTCATAAAAATATTTCAGCAATGTTCAACAAAAATCAAGGTTCGTTGTCCCTTTCTGGAATATTGTAAACGTCACACGACAGAAAGGAACAGCGAACATTGATTAGTTAACATTGCTTTAATATTTTTATGAATAAGGGGGTTTTTATTTCTTTTCAAATAGGACTCGAAAAAATGTATATATACTCTTGGTAAGTCGCTAATTATTATCAAGTCTCAACCAAGGTTACTGTACTTTTGATTAACTTCTACTTTGCAACTCTTCATGTAAACAATAGGAAAATGTTGAGGATAAATGATATTAAGGCATTTAATACATTTAAAACTCTAACAAATCGAACAAACATTTGAATAATTCAGCCCATTCACCTATACATGACAGTAACAATAGATGTTATAATTGAATTTACAACAAAACGTAATGGAGCAGTGTATCAAATCAGTACATAATATATTGATAAGCATGCAATTAATCCTTTCTCTTGATAACATACAGATTAATCGGACTTTCGATATTTTGATAAATAAAAAACCTAGTGATAAATTATTGTGATATGTTACTTTGACACCTGTATTTATTACTGCCAATTAGATACTCTAATTATTAAAACCATAGCATGTAATGAACATTTTATGTTTTAAGTCGGTTGAGAAAAAATTAAATCTGATTTTCTACAGTGGAAAAAAGTGTTCATATCCTAAGTATTTTCTCAGTAAGCAGTTTCAAAAGAATAATTACTTATAAAATATTAATCGAGTGTAGAGTAATAAGGACTTGATTACCATGTACATATACAAAAACAAAATATTTATTGTCCAAAATATTTTTTTTACAGATCATATACAATTTAACGGTCCCCCAAATTAGGTGGTGCCTGTCCTTTGAGGGACTTCATGGAATACAATTTATGTTTTACGGTTAACAAACAGAAACAGTTATAAACACTTTATATAAAATAAGAATAGAAACGAAAACAAAAAAAATAATATTCTTGAAAGAAATAATATTAAGTATGTAATTTTGTGTGTGTGTGTGTGTGCGTGTGTATGTGAGGAACACAATTAATTACAATCAAATCTCTTAAAAATATTATCATGATAAACGTTATAATTTTGATAACTCTGTAATGCAAGATTAAAAAGTAACACAAATCAAAAAGAGTGTCGTCGTGACCTCAATGTAAGAATACAAGTAAGCAGATATAAAATTCTTTTAGATTTATTTACCATAAAACACGTTGTAAACATAATTTTACATCTTATATGAAATCTAATCAACTTTGTTACTTTTATCACCAATGTTTATTATGATGAACCTTTGTAATTATTCTCTTTTTATGGTACAAATGGATATTACTGAATCATGCTCGTGTATTACAAATTAAGATCTTACCTTCATTAAAGCAAATCTCTGATCATCGTCTATGCCCATAACGCTCGCTATCGGTGCCATATTTGAAGCTATAAACAATGTTTTGTTATTTACACAATTTACAAACACGCGGAGCGCGACCGACCTTCTCGCTAATCTGCGAGTAAATGAACGCAGCCAACGGGGAACGGGTTGGGAAATAACAAAACGTTTGTGTTACTTTTAAATCGTTTTTAACTGTCTAAATTCTTTGCAATTTGCAATAATTTAGGCGAATTCCTGAATTTGGATATTTTATTGAAAGTCACCAGCCAGCTGATTTTAACAGGTGTCAAATGTTATTTCAGGTTCCGGAGCATGCGCTTTTCATATTATCTAGTAGTTGGTGCCGGCAACTTCGTTGCGCAAAAATTTGTTCATCACGCGGGAACAGTACATTTTCCGGGGATAAAGATATCCTGTATTTGTTGCCCAGGCCTATTAGCTTTTAAACAAAAAAAGATTTATTCAAATCCGTCTAGTATTCAAGTCCTGAGATTAGCGCTTAAAAAAAATAGAACAAAAAAAAACAGACAGACAACTCTTTTTGTCGTTATGTGTTCTATTACTGTTCCTAAGCACGCCCACATTGATAATTTTGTAGATATATTAAAAGTACAGACACTCCAATTTTACTGTTTTATTATACATATGTATGGATTCTTGAGCATGCTCAAAGTTTTTTGTTGTTTTTCAATTCATGAAGACGTTTTTCTTGAAAACGTAGCATTTCACATAAAATTATTATTTAACCTTCAATGACCCTTTGGTAGACAAATAAAGCATTAGCTGGTTTTTATGATAGGATACTTTCCATTCAAATATAATGCTCCTGTGGGGCTAACTAAGAGTCTTGATAATAAATGCCCCAATTACACGCGGGCAAGGCCGTGGGTAAAAGCTTTTCAAATTATCTTCGAACATTATTAATTACGTAGTTATAAAAAATTATGTAGTTTTTTTTATTTATTATATAATAACTATCTATCTCCTAAAATCTTGTATTTAATAAGATTTTAAGGCATATGCATTCCTTGTCTTCATAAGTATTCAATTTATTTAATAGATTTATAAATATCAAGAAAATAATAATACTCAGCGAGGGACACGTTACCCTAGAGTTGGGCCCCTCTTAAAAGTTTTTAAATACGCCCCTGTCTTGGTTTAATCTCGTATATTCTTGAACACATTAGAATTAGTTGGAAGTAATTAAATAAAACAATTCAACAATTGATGTATATGTCAATGAATTCAATATATGAAAAATATGTTTGTTCATAACACAAAAATGCCTTGTTCCTGCACTGGTAAATTAAGACAGTTGAAATAACAATAACTAGCTATTAATATACTACGTGCGCATTAAATATAGCTTTGATAGGGGGGGGGGGGATTCCCTAAAAAAAAGGCCACCCGCCGTAGCAAATGGATAATGTATTTTTAATAACATAAGGGGGCAAACAAGCAAACAGGTGACCTAATGGAAAGCACCTAAGTAAAAGTTTTTTGTAGACTTTTGACGCCGGAAAGCTCTTTTTTACAACCCTATAGTAGATTAAACACAGGAAGCTATTCGGGGCTTAGATCACAATTTTTTTTTCTTAACAACTGACCAATTATCAATCAGTCAATGCACATCTAAATTCTTACTCAGAAAAAAATCCGTGAAACATTATTGTGTATAATAAAATAATATCCACCGAGCAAACCATACCTAAATGTCATTCTCAACACCGAACATTACATTCTTGACTATAATTTCCACACTCCACTAGTTGGATTATGTTTTTGGGAAACCTCCTTTGTTCCTGATATAATAACTAATGTTTGTTTTATTTAATTAATTAACTATTAACATCACATATGGTAATGGTATGGTATTTAATAAACATCATGTATGCACTGTGTGTCTGGGTTCCGTTATTTAAATCCAATCCAGCGGTTTTGCATTCCATTAACAATTTATATTATTCCAATAGTAGTCCACTGCTAGTTTAGACAATTATTAGACTTGAATAATGTAAAATGGCCATCTATTATTTGTAGGGTCAACAATGAAACATATTAGTAACAGTAGTTTACAAGTAGAATCCTCTCAAACATTTACTTTATGGTTGTATTTACTTTAATATAAAAAGACAATAATTTGTTTCAACTTGTTTATTACATAAATATTTTAATTAAAAAATTATTGGTATTTGATACAACTGAAATGTTTTAAAATAGCTAATTGACTTTTTTTTTTCAAAATACAATAAAATAAAATCTATCATTCTTTACTCCTTTCATCACAGTAAAAATAAATAGTTAAATTATTTCATCACAGTAAAAATGACACCTCCTTTTTCAGGCTCTTCATCATGGACCTCCTTGTCGGAACCTTCCAGATCAGAATGCTCTGATTCAGAATCATCACTATCCACTGTTCTGTATTTGCCAAAGGACTTTACATCACTTGGAAGTTCATCCATTTTGATACCTGCTCTTGCCAAAAGCTTTTCTGCGGCATGTTTTGCTTCAACCTCCTTTAAATGAATGTTATACTCGGTTTGTAACTTTAGAGATTCTTCTATGCTCAATACTTTGGCTGGCCCGTGCACAATAGGAGGTGGTGTGGCGGCCGTTACTTCCCAATGTTTGTGTTTCTTCCTTAATATTTCTTTTTCTGGATTGTGAACATCAGATGCTGTGGTTTTATAGGGTTTGAAATTACCTGTAGCCTTAGGCTTTACTTTATGCTCGGTTTTTTCAACGATACATTTTACATATGGTACCTTACCAATGTCAATAATATCTTCGGGTGTTACTAAAGGTTTTTCAGCTTTCAGAACCTTTACATTCTTCTGAGCTGTGTTTTGGCTAAGTATTTGTATAATATCTTCTGGCTCACTATCGTCATCGGAATCTAAGAAGATGTTCTCGTTTTTCCGTATTCTACCTTCCCATTCTACATTTTCTAAGGACTTTTTGTCAATTGGATTAAGATCTAATTTACTGAATAACTCACATGCTTGATCTTCTTCTTGCTTTGTTTTCAATTCTGCATTAATTTTATCGAGGAACGATTTAATTCTCTCCCCTTTATCACTAAGTTTTGATATAAAAACTTTGTTTCCTAAAAGTTTGACTTGACGATCACGAAGTTCTAGTAACTCTGTTATAGATTTAGCAGTTAAATTTTCAATTTTTCCATCTATTTCAGTTTTTGGTGGTGGTGGTAAGATACCTGGAATTTTAGAATTTATTTTTTTCATGATACTTATTTTTTTCATGCAATTTTACTGAAAACGCATATTATTTTTGTTTACAGAAGTGACATTTCTCAAAAACTAGTCAAGCTTTAATGACAGTTGACACTGTTTCTTTTTCTATTTTTAAAATTGAACTCTAAGCACAAATCACAATGTCCAAGGATGAAACGTTTTCTTTCTTTTTTAATTTGATTGTCAAGCAGTTTTCGTCGCGGGCCGCGGGCCGCGGCTGCTGGATGGCGTATGGATAGACTGCATAGACATAAGACAACTATCGTTGTTACGTTACCTACATTCATTGCCACTAAATCGGGGGAAAATGAAAACTTCAAACATTTAAATATAGAAAAGAGCTTTTATTTTGTAATTAATAGATTAAAATAGTTATTATAATTATGTTTTAATTATTACTGAAAACTAAAAGCAATAGAAAAATCCCATTTATTGTATTTAATATGTCGTTCGCAACAAATGTCACAAATCTTTCATATTTTTGATTTTGCAACATTTTATCTATACTTGTGCATATAATAATTACTGGTTAGATATTATACCAATATCACATACCAAAAATGTTGATGATAAAATTTGAGGAAAAACAACGAAAATCTAGCATCACTGATGAGCTGCCCTTTATCCTTTTATTTGTGACAGGGGGAGTTTTGGCGGGACGTGAAAAAGTGATGTTGTGTTTTTGTATTTCTTCGCTAAATTTGTGTTGTTTCGGGTTTAAATATGTTATAGTAGTAAAATATCAACCATTAAATTATTGTTTTCATGCACAAGTGTGAGCAAGAGATACAACTTGAAGAATCGTACTATTTTATGTATCCCTCCAAAACTCCACTAGAATTTTTAATAAAGCATCTACCGCTTTACTAAATCCACTGACTTGACGCTTTGACTGCACTGACGATTTACCTTGATTTTGACTAGACCTTAGACTTGACGAAATATTGTAACGTTGCTAAAATTATTATACTAAGAAAATTGATTTCCCGCCTTTACTCGACACTGGCTATGTAGCCGTAGCGCCATCAAAAGAAAAGAAAGAGAGAAGAAAGAATTTGTGACAGTGACAGTTTAAATAACCAGTCCTATCTGTTTGTTTTCCACACATTAATTTTTCAGGGATTTCGTATAGTTTTAATTACTTTTTTATAAATTTAATATTCTTATTTCGTGTCAAAGTTACTATGAAAATATATTTCTAACCTAACTTGATTGAGAATTTTTCGATTGAAAATGGAAGACCCTACAGTATGTAGTCACTATTATTGTCAATAAAAATTTTTTAATAATACTATTGCTATGCTTTTATTTTGATGCATTGAAACATTTTTCAGGACTCATTGCAGCTTGAACCAGTCCAGCAAAGCGAAGTGTGTGAGAAGAGGCTGTGGATTGGCAACCTCGACTTACGAGTTAATGAGTATGTAATTTAGTAATGTTTTAGTAAGCATACACTTTATGAATAAGTTTAATCGTTTTATAAGTTGGGAATTCAAAGACTTCAAGATATCATAATTTAGTATTTGTTTACAATTTACAATAAAGTATTTATACTCTTGATTGCAATAAAATAGAATAAAGTCCGCCTTTATTGTTAAAGTCAATGCATAATATTTGGTCATGCTTCTGGTTTGGTATACACATTGTTTAGTACTTGATTGTGTATAATGACCTGTATTTGAAATGCTAATCTTCACATTGTGGTACTCTGTATATGGATTGGGGATCTTTTTATTATAGTACAAAAACCCACTGCATAAATCTGCAGGTATCAGTTTTTTTGATGAAACTAAATTTTTAAGAATGATACGACTGCTAACTCCTCATAAACGACTAGACAAATTTATAATGTATTTAGCCCGGCAGGATAAAGTCTGTTGGGTCCACAGTTTATTTATAAAATAAAGAAGTATAAACATTTTTAATTTTAACAGGATAATAGCATGTGGGAGACATGGATTCAAAAGGTTGCAACCATGTGGTTTTGTTTTAGGGAATATATGAACTTTAATTTGATATATAATTCAACAAAAAAACACTTAAGTGTAAATAATGACTGAAAATATACCTATTTACACCCTGGCAACCATTATTATTTCTATTTATACCCATCATTTTCTTTCAATGACATTAAAAATCATAAACATGCAATTTGAAGACAAAAATCAATTATTGAATATTTAATTAAATGTAATTGCGGCCAAATTTTGATAGTCAATCCTTCTTTTTTTACCCAGAGTGCATTGACGCATTCCACAGGGGATGGGGGTCAAGCTGTCGATATGTGGTTGACACCACAGTGGGAACTGTGCAAACACCACAGCTCTGTCAGATGACGTCTGTTTATTGGGTATTCAGACTCCTCATTATGGGGCCGTGTACTTGCTCCCCAAGCCAAACAGAGGCTCCTTTTGTAGGCGCTTGCTTAAATTTAACTCTCGGGGACACAGTGCAATGGGTGATGGTATCCCTGCCGTCCTGAACTCCTCGGTTATGGTGGGACGTTGTTGTAACCATTGTAGGCACGGCGTCTTCGCCTTGGTCGTCTTCTAGGATCGAGCAAGGCGAAGAGAGATAGAAGATCTCTCTTATGCGCTCGGCCTTCTCTTTGGCAGAGATGACCTCTTCGGCGAAGTCTTCTACCGAGTTCCATTCCGAGTACTGCGATCGCACCAATGCTGGCAGTGATAAGTCATGTCGAATGGTGGCCAGGACGGCCACGCGTTGTCTAATCCAGGAGGGTCACGGTGTGTTCGGCCCTTTCCGCGTCACCGGGTGCTTCGGTCGGTAGCTGTGCCAGGTTGTGGGAAGAGAAGAGACAACTTACTGCCATTATTCTATTAACAATTATATTACTTAAAATTTTTGTTTCATTATAAAACAGATACCTGCAGGTTTATACAGTGTTATCTTAGTCTAATAGGAAGGATTTATATACCTCTTTACATATAACACTCTTTTATTAAACAATACCTTTTTATTACCGGTATCAATTACTGAAAATGGTCCGCGTGTATGGCAACATTGAGAAGTTTGATATGCTGTTCCATCGGAGTGGGCCCAACGCTGGGCAACCACGGGGCTTTGCCTTTGTTACATACAAGCTGAGACAAGACGCTATTCAGGCTATGAACTCACTGAATGGTCAACTGCTGGGCTCAAAACGAATATGTGTGAAGTTTGCTAAAAATTGTTCTGTAAGTTCTTGCTTGGTATGTAAAAACTCATTCTGAAAGAATACTCTTAAACTTTATTATAATTTCATACTGGATACTATATTTTAAATATTATTTAAGAAACATATTACATTGAATCTAAGTCAGTAAGCTCAAGTGTTAAGTATAAAATAAGTACTCACATTACTCATTAATTTAAACTTAATATTTGGCTCTAAAATATCAGTAACTATTACAGGATGATCAAAACAAAACCAAGACAGAGTTGGGGCTGTCCGTGTTGACTGCTGCAAAACCGGAAATGAAGTTAAGCAAGAAAACTGCCATACAGTCCATCGAGGCCAAATTAAAAATGATGGAGAACTCCAAAGATGCAGATGACTTTGTTATAAACAAACTCGCAGCAAATGAAACGCCAATCATAGCACAATATCAAACCAAACTGCTAACCAACAAAAGTGGCCCTTCATACAAAAGACGCCATCTTCCATATCATAAAAAGAGATAAGATATAAAAAAAAATATTAATAATACTCATAATTTTAAGTGAAATTTTCTCCAATGTCTAATCAGCTTTGTTTAGGTAGCTTACAAATATATTACAAACAATTTTTAAATCAGTATTACATTCTCAATTAAGATTGGCTAGATGTTCTGAAATAGTACAAGGGCGCTTTAATAAAGTCAAGCTATTTAAATATATTATAATTAGTTTTAAGAATTGTTCAAAAGTGCTTAATAAATAATAATGATCAATAATTTTTAGAGAGTATAGACCATATTGTTAAAATGTGCTCATTACTACTTAAGTGTGAATAATTTTTGATGTAAGTAAATTATTATTAGATTTAATTTAATGTTATTCAATTTGCTATTGATATTAACAAGACTAAATAACTCTCTATTTCTCTTATTTTGTTAAGTTTTATAAGTAGGAATGCCAAGCACAATATCTGTCTCTTATCATTATTTTTACTGTACTCTACTTTCGAAATATATTTTTAGGAAATTGTCTGTGTATGTGTGAAGGTTGTTTAAATAAAAATTTGGCAAAGTAATAAATAGTTTTATTTAAAATATAATGTACTCTTTCACAATAGGTAGGTTACCTACCTCCTTAGATAATCTTGCAATGTTAGTTTTTAGTGAACATATTTCAATAAAATGTTTACTAATAAGTATTACTTTAATATTGTCATAACTCATTTAATAAAAAGGTGTACGAGTAAATGTCGCAAAAAGGAAAAAAATGTTAAGTTACGAGATACATTATTACTAAAAAAAATAACGATTTGAACTAAACATATAACAATATTATTTTGTAATAAAATCATCAGTCTTAAAATAAAAAGTGTTCTGTACTTCTGTTCTAAGTAATTTAATTTAATCGTAAAATTTGTAATAATTTTAAAAGCTGAATTAACTCAAAACCGATCAATCAATCTCAAACAACATGCTACAGTAACCAACATAAAAATAAAATGAAATGCCACACTGTAGACTCTAGACAGTAAGGTATTATACAGTTTTTATTTTTTATTATGACCTAGCGACTGCTGTACTGGCGTACAAATTAAGGCCTAGCTTATAAAGCATGGCATTATGCTTAAATTTCTGTTAATCGCGGTCACGTGTTGCGAGAATCTGAAAGCCGCGTTTCTTCGGCTCGATAAAATGCAACTTTATGATCTAGGCTAAAAGTTTAATTCCGTCATTACAGGCGTAGAAGAAAATTGAACCTGTAGTCTAATGTCAAAGAGTTGCATTTCACCCGGCCGAAATCATCTCGTTCTCGGTTGACGGTGTTGGTGGACAAACGGCCTTAAGGTATCGTAATGTTTGACGAGTTGTCAAACATTTGTGAACGAGGCATGTTTGTCAAAATCGGATCCTTTGACGATGCTAATAAGGTTCAAAAAGCTACCATGCATGCATGAACTTCGCGCGCATTGTTGCCGGGATTCGTATGAAGCAGGCGATACGACCCGGTACATCTGATTAAAGTGCTATAGAATAAAGCATCACTTTGTTATTAAAATTGTTTTGCCCTTTTTTAAAGTAAATTGAGTCTTCATCCAATACAAAATTTATTTTCTTAAAAAACTACGGTCATCAATCTGAATTTTGTATATTTTTTTTTCTTATTCGGTTTGGCGAATTTAATTAGCGGAAGATTTTACGTCTATTCTGACCGGACGGGTTTTCTGAGTTTTCCTTCTTTAAACACGCAGGAGGTGCGAAAGTCAGTGGACGCTTTAAATACATTTTCGTTATGCCAGCAGTGTCTATTTTGTATCTGAACTGGCAACTCTCATCTAAACACCTGAGGTATAAGGGATAGCAATCTGTTAGGTACTTGGGTGATTCACCCAGAAGACAAAGAGCGCCAAGAATTCTATAAGGCCCATCCACTTCAACCTGGCTCCAGAATTCCGTGACGTTTCCTTCAATCTCAGCGTGACGAGCATACTGCATTATGTTCTCATTTCTGAGATCTGGTACTCTGAGGGTTGAGATTTCATTGCTCATGAGTTGGGCTGCGTTACCCGGCGTCATTAGGTCTATCGGGCCTCCAGCCATTTTAGGCAAGTTTCTCTCTAAATAAATTGCAATGTCATTAAGATGATCAAGATCCCTCTTGAAAGCCTGAATGTCGTAATTACGCGGTATTAAATCATCCGGATTTGCAAGCAGGCGGCCGTTCCAAGCCGCGCCCGGCAGGGGCGAGTTAGCATAGAAATCCTCACGAATTACTCGCGGAGTTAGTGGGCTAGCAAGAGCTTCAACAGTGCGTCGCAAATTGGAGAGTGTTACAGTTAAACAGCTCGGCGCAAATCTATGATTGACAAATTTTTCCGTTGGTAAAACCGGCAAGTAGGTGTCTCCTTGATGCTTGAAAACGCCGATGCAATTAACTAGCCTATAAAACGGCTCAGGAACCATGGGTATATGCCTGATGGTCTGAATCAGTGGATTCGCTACATCCAAATCATGTGAATGTTTTGACAGAGGGTTCGGTTTGGTAAACAATCCTTGCTGGCGGGAGATTCGAGCCTCGACGAGTCCAAGACCCGCGCGGTAGATACTGCGAACATCGACGTCAATAGTAGGTGTTAATTTAGTGACGCCTTTTGCGAGATGGATCGCTCCAGTTCCTACACCCCTTGTTGAGACAGGCAACGGAATTGCTTCGCGAGTCACAACTTCGCCCACAGAAGGAAGTGCTCCTTCAGCGTTCGAACATCCCAGTAACAGTCGTTCTCGGATGTAGATGTCACGGCTTGCTTGAAACTCCGCACCTTTCTTTTCGCGAAAGTTAATTAATCTTTTAGTTTCCTTAGATTTCTTACCCTTGCGGGCAACGGAAGGAACAGGTTCATCCATAATTGTCAGTAAGCTAAACGAAATTACTTCATCGGCATAGGAAATTCATCTCCACCTAAAAAGCGTAGTTTTGTACGCGATTAACAACAATAATAGTAGAATACTAGGCGAGTGGCGGAACTACATAATTTAGTTCTTATGTGGATCTCGACCGACAGATTACATGGAATTGATATAAAATGGTCAAAAAGGGTAGTCCAAACATTGCTTGTGAATACAAAACTTGAAGCACTTAATCCTTACATAATAATAGATTCACTGGTCTTGAAGCCCGGCGAGGTATAATTAGTGAGTGAACTGGCTAGCTTCATACTGGGGCTGGCCATCAAATAGTCATCGTCCTCCGCATCCAGCTTCCTCTTGAGGCTCGAATATTGGGTCTCATCATCACCTTCTTTCAGCAAGTCTTTGTATTCCATGCACAGCGGCCAGATTATTTTGCCGGAACTGTAAAGAGAAGCATGATCTTATAATATGCTGGTACTATAATAGGGAAAATGCGTGTAAGACAAAATTGATTAAATGCAAATTATTGCGATAGTGCGCTAAAAGATATACAGAGTAACAAAGAAATTTTTGAATTCTGTTGAGAAATTAGTAAGATATTAGCGATTTAAGTTTTCTACCCATCTCTTTCTCTTAAAACGTAATTTAGTATGAACTTTGTATTAAGCTTATGGACTTTGACGTCAAAATTAATATCGGATCTCTCCTTCTGACTACTTTAAAGTCTTATAACTTTGTTGTTTTTAATTTTATCAAAAAACTAATTCGACTACATCGTTTTTCAATAACGAAAGATTTTTTTTAACAAAGTGTTGAACGAGTTTATATAGGTCTATGACAACTATGTCACTTCTAGAGAAATATTGTAGAGATACAGAGCGGTGTTTTTAATTGATGTGAATATAATAATTTACAAGTCCACTGGCGTTTTCTTCACGAAGAATAAAAAATCATGCGGTATACGCACTATTGTAATACGAGTGTAATAACACTTTTTTTTTCATTGTAGTGGTTTTACTTTTATTTATTGGAGTGAATGGAATGAAATTTATTTTGATTTGAATTTCCAAACAGCAAGTAGTCTGCTTCAGAATTAGGACAGTTATCCCAGAAAAATAATAAAATATATGATAAAATCACAAGCCACGACGCTGCAGGCATCATAAAAAAAAATAGTATTTTAAAAATTGTTATATAGTCCAGCAGTGAAAATTAGCCGTTATCAAGGCTATCAGCTAACTGCACACGAAATTTTATTAAAATCAAAAAAGTAGTTTTAACCTGAAAGAGTAACATATATCCACACATACAAAACTTTAGCGTTTATTATTTAACTAGCTAGATGATGCCCGTTGCGCCAAAATTAGTTTGCCGCGTGGGAACCGCACAAAATTTCGTATAAAATTTTAAAACCAATTTATTTTTAACACACGCCGTAAAGTTGGCACAAAACTTCTCATTTTTTGGCGAGTTAAGTGCGAAGTGCCCCCCCTTTCCCCGCCGTCTCGTCTCTCGCGCCCCACCAACTTAACTCACCAGCGTATAGACATTTGAGTTTAGTACAGTTCATATTATAATATTTAATTTATCAAAAATTTTAATGCAATAGGTATTTAGTTTAGTAAAATATTAAATTTAATTATTCGGCAATAATTGAGCGATTTATAGAGACTTATCTTTAAGAACTTAAGAACCAGCAACTTATGACTACTTAACTCGCCTACGTTTAAACGTCATTTAATACTTACTACTTTATTTTTAGCAGACCGTTTTGTTAACTCGCTACTGTACTTATTTAAATATAAACCGGGCCTTAGTCGCGTCTGATCAGTTTGTTTCCTGCTTGAGTGGTTATACTTCATATCGAAATTCGCAGCTGCAGAAGGGAGTAGGAGTACACTTACATTGGCAAGGTATATGGATCATACGGGAACCACTCGTCGTATGGTATTTGGTTATGTAGGGAAAGTCGCATGTTCTTCTCAATGATGGCCTGGCAATAAACTACTTGATGTGAACGAGTGACTGACGAGAAGGCCTGAGTGACCTGAGGTGGACACGTGCGGAGTGGGTTCAACGAACATGTCACCAGACGAGGCAAGTTTAAGGACTCGACGAAATTTAAACCTGAAAAAGAACAATCGAATGTTTTTTTTACTCAACTCTAAACTTTAAACCAAGCATAGGTAAGCAAGAAGACAAGTCGGACAAGAACATTCATATATTATTAATCTGTTATTATGCCTTTTACAGAGTTTGTTTGTGTTTATTGCCTTGGCAAGAGATTTACCAAGTCCGGCTGCAAGTCTGAGAAAAGGTAAAAAAAATCTTGAGATCCTGAATCTCAGGATTTCAAGGGGTTACCAATTACCATTTCTCAGGAGACATGGTAATAAGTAACCCTACATACACTTAGCTTAACAATTTTAATTATTAAAATCAATCAATGTCTCAAACTTATTTTCTTTGCTCATATACTTACTTTCTTTGCTCATAAACAGGTGGTGATTCTTAAAAGCAACTAAGTAGAATATCGCGTGGCATATAGCGTAGAAGGCACCATGCACTTTGCTATTGTCATTCACCGAGTCCTGGCTCGCTGCGATATATGAATGGCACCATTCTGACATCTGCCGCAGATAGTGGATGAGTCTTGAATTTGGCACACGTACACATCTAGCCAGTAGACCTGCCAAGTGGCTGGCAGCGGTTCTCCGAGTGGCCACTGCACCAGGTCTCATATCGTGTAAACCAGCGGCAACCGCCCATAAATTCGTGAAGACGCGGTCAGCGCATTGTTGACTAATTGAAATTGTGTACAATAGTAGGAACTGGACATGTCTGAAAAGTCAAGCAAATGATTTGTTAATGACAAAATATGTTAATTTTAAAAAAACCCGGCCAAGTGCGAGATAAACTCGCGCATGAACGGGTTCCGTACCAGTAGGGAGCAAAAAATTGAGAAAACATATTTCCGAAAGTTAAACAGATATAATAGCCGTTCACGTACTATCAAACAATAGCGCAATATAGACAACATCTATTAGCTAAAGACCAAAAACTATCCAATTTATTTTGTTTTCAGTGTTTGTTGTTATGGCAACAACAGATACACATAATCTGTGAAAATTTCAGTGGATAATTGAAAACATTTTGTTATTCTTCCTTATTTCAATTCCAATTTAAAAAAAAAACTCGAAATTTGGTATGTATATAGAGAAACCAGTAATAGCTAATTAAAAATATAGGGTCCTTTTTTGATGGTTCTATAATCATAATACCTTGCATTTATTTTGACTAGCAACATTATTCCTAGTCTTTTGTTTTCAGATAAAATTGTACTACAATTGGATTTCATGATTTCTACATTTATGATCAATTATATTTTTATCTAATGTGTAAAATAAAAAGTTATATACATATAAGTATATAAAAGTTATATTACATATTATATCTAAATAATTGGTATTTTTATAAAATATGTATAAAAATGCCAGAAAATAAAATATGAGAAACTGGATATCTTCCCTCCATTGAGTATTCATAGTCTCATTTTGATTACAGCAAATAACACATTACACATGTCCAAAAAATCTCAATAAGAATAACACTTTACTTGTTGTATAAACTTATATTGAAATACTCGTATTATATCTCATGATCTGATTAATCAGCAAAACCTTTTATTTCACTATAATTGTGTGATACTATCTACAGAATTTTTGAATTTGGAAGGTTTTTACTAGGTTTAACTTTTATAAGTTAAACCTAGTAAAAACTACTTCTAATATTAGACAGACTATATCTATGGACGCTTCACACCACGTCAGCCCCATGCTAAGTACCTGAGGAACATGTGTTACAGGTACCAGACAATGGAAATATATTAAATACTTTTATACTATACACATATTTAAGATTTTTATTATATAATACACATATAATATATATATCCAAGACCCAAAAACATTGAAGTTACTAACTTAGTTTTATGACATCACATTTCAAATTTTTCAAATTAAATCTGACTACCTGTGACAAGGGGGGTGAGGTTTGTGTGTCATACTTTATGGATTGTCTCAAAATGCCCATTCCCATCCCTGGGACTAGAAAGTATCCTCATGCTAAATTTCAGCAAAATTTGTTCAGCAGTTCGGTCTTGAAGAGGTAACAGACAGACATATTTTAACATGTATATTTGTATCTACGGACTTATATTTCGACTTACCTAATGCCATGAGTAGGTAAGAGAACTCTTTCAAAGACATTACACAGGGAATTTAAAGCCGGATCTCTCTCATCCTCGAGCCACCTCAGCATTTCTAGCATACAGTAGTCGAGGGTATCCCGGATGTCGTCCTTTGCATCTACTTCCATCTCAAACATGGTATCTTGTTTGTTCTTCTCTTGTTCTACTAAATTTGCATCCATATCAACCATCCTGGAATCCGGGAGAAACTTAATATTTTACTATTACATTTTTTTTTCTGTGTTACATTATGGTATGCCTGGTAGACCGGATGTTATAAAAAAAATTATTATAAAAAATTATTTTTTTTAACTCCAAATTTTATTGCAATTATATCATTTGATTTATAAAATATTTATGTTGTGTACACTTTACAAATTCTCATTTTTAAAAAGAACTTAAAATGTAAACAAGGAAAATATTAGTCAAAGTTCATGGCCTACAACAGTATCTTATTAAAATTCAAGGCTTCAAATTATGCAGCCACACATTTGTCATTTAAACCTGATTGGTAAATAATAATAATCTATAGAAATAGGCTATTTTTAAAATTGTTATAGTAAAAAAAATATTACAATCTAAAAAATAGTGTATTTTAAAACAACCTGTTATAAATTCATACATTGGTTTTTTTATCATTGACAGATAAAGAAATGCAAGCTCACTATTTAGTTTTGTGTTTTAGTGAATATTTTTGTAATGATCTTAGTTTTTATTTGTTTGAAATAAACTAAATAAACTTTTTTATTCACTATTTCCATTCACTTCAATTTTACAAATTTATAACAAATACTCAACCAATTTTGACACAGTCATCATAATTTACTTATTGTTTGTTTAGGTAGTCAATTACTGAAATTGCTCTCAAAGTTGGCCAGAATTCTTAGATTTGTTGCACAATCTTTCTACAATTAAAATTTGTTTCATTTTAAGTATATTAATTTTTAGTTTGTGCAAGAGAACAAATTATAATAGCAAACTACATAACAATGTATAATGTGTAGTTATATTAGCCACTGATATTTCAAGATAATTTCAAGCAGATTACAGTCTATTGGCTATGATATAAGACATAGTTAACAATACTCAGTTTCAATTAATTTTAATGTAAGGTCTTTATGTGCTTAAACATTATAATGCTGTCAATTAAAGCTCAGATATTTTGAGTAATTGTGTTCTTATCGAAATTAATTGCAACTCAACTTTTGTCATTACCTTAAATAAAACTGTTAAACTTACCTATTAACTATAGCTGTCATTATAGGTTCTCTTAACGAGGGTATGTATTTTGTAATCCATATTAAGTTGTGGATGTAGGTCCTATTAACTACACATCCGGCTTTGTAGTACGGAAACTGCTCTACTATTGCTTGCAAGACAAGATCACTGGTTCTGGAAATAGACAAGTTATTTGTTATACAAAATCTGGGGAAATCAGTTATTCCATACAACACACAGGTTATAATTATTAATAGTATTTTAATTACTGTTTATGTATTTTAAGCCCAGAGTTATATTTTAAACAGGTATTATTTACATCAAATAATGATTTTAATCTTTGGCTGTTAGAAAGGGTACAATTTTGCTTTGCTTTATATAATCCAAAGAAAAAAAGAAAGAGAAGTGTACTCTGAAAAAAAAAACATTAATACTCACAAAGGCATTAGAGCTATAATTTCAGCTATAGCACTGTGCACATTTGACCAAGACATGAGCATTTCTTGTGGTGGTCTATCATCCCAATTTTCTCCATCTACTGCAATAAAAGACATTATTAGAAAAAAAAGCTTAAGCAATAGTCAAAATTTGAAACTAAAGCAATGTTTGATTTACATGATTGCACAATGTTGCATAAATAATTATTCTGTGAAACTGAAAATTACATGCAACTTAAACACAATACTAAAATGATGACGATTATTCAAATTGCAGGAGATATGATTTGACAAAAACTATTATAACTTTAACTTTAGAAACAGAGAAATAGATGTTTATTTTCATATATTATGAAATTTTACCAAGAATCTACAGTACATACAATAGCATTCAATATTATAAGCATGATTTATTTATGAAATACCTACTTTTGAATATTTTTATCAAATTACTTAGAATTCTTTGACAATGATAGGTATGTGCGGTGACTAAATTTAGCAAGAATCTTTTGTAAAGTTCCACCAAATCTTGACTTCGGTTAATCCAATGTATATTACACATAGCTTCCACATAAGGTTTCATTTCTTTTTCTAATAACACTACACAATTTAAGCTATCGTCAATAAGCTTTTTAAAATTATCGTCATTTAAGGGAAAATCCTTCAACACCTTTAATAATTCGAAATAAGGACCGGTATTCCTATCCCGAACATAACTTGTAAGAATTTGCTCTACTTGTTTCGGTTTCAAAACAAATTTCATACGCGCATTCGAAGCCTGCCTATCTAAAGTCTTTTGCATCAACGATGCAACACTTTTCTGAGCTAACACTGCCATTATTTTTTCAGGTCTGCTGCTAGTGTCTTCAGAAACTCCACTATCTCCGGCTGACGCAGCAGCTCCGCTTTTTTGTGGTTAAGAACCTCTCTTAACACGCTGCTGTTGTCGTCGCACTGTATGTGTGGACTCGGCTCGAAACTTGTGCTCGGTCTATTGTAACCTAAACCTGACTCTGATGCTTCTGCACTTCGTTTATCTTTTAAATAACTTTGCAACTTCTCTAAAACAACTTTACTGTCTCCTTCTTTTTTTTCGGCACTATAACCTTCTTTCGACATGGCATGAAGCCTATGGAAGATTACATCTTGGTTTTTTTACACAAACAGTTGTGATGTAGTTTATCAGTTTGAGTTTACGATGCTATACGCACAATTTTTATTAGAGGCGTTGTTTTAAGTTGTGAAATATTATGAGATTGTTAAAACACGTGCCCAACTTGGAATATCTTCAAAAATGCGTAAAAGACTAACGTCATTCTCATTCGTCAACGTCAACAGACAAAATAAAAAACAGCTGTGTTCTTCTTCTCCTTCAAAACTATATTGTTTACCGGGACTTGTGATCATAAATATAAAGAGTATTAAAAACGCTTTAGATCAGGCAATTGCCTGGAAACATTTTTCACTTGTTAGCTCATTTTATTCCTATTTGATTGGAAATTGAAATGAGTCTTTAATTTGAGATCGTAATAATAAGTTTGAGCCAAATGGCTTTGTGGCTTTTATGATTTTGCTCTCGTTCTTATTAAAAAATAATACTGTCTATGGTTTTGTTGTCTTTTGTCTTTCGCTCAAATTTTCATTTTATTTTTCTCAATGAGTTTGGGCAAGTTTGGGAGTGTTTGGGAGGGGTAAAATGCGTGAGTACGGTTTATTCCGGATTCATCGTAACTTTTAATGTTATCGGTTTATGTTGAATACTACAGTGAAAATGTGTGTATTTTCGGTGATTTAGATAGTGTTCGTGTACCGTAGTTTATATTCGTACTAGTTTGTTTAGTGATAATCATGCAAAATGGCCAACGATTTCTGGTCGTGTACTTGTTGTACAGAAGCTCTCACTTGTTGGCTGCGCCTCAAGCTCTCACCGGAGGAGATAGAGCTGAGGTACAGGAGTAAGGAGATCGATAGAATGCTCGAGAAGGACAAGCAGACGTTACGGCGACAGGTAAAGCTGCTGCTTCTCGGCGCGGGTGAAAGCGGAAAATCAACATTCCTGAAACAGATGAGGATAATACACAAAGTGAAGTTCGAGCCGGAACTGGTCCGAGAGTACCAGCATGTGATATATCAGAACATCGTGAAGGGTATCCAGGTTCTGGTGGACGCGCGGGACAAGCTAGCGATACCGTGGGAGAACCCGCGGAATCTGGACATCGGGCAGCAGGCGCTCCACTTCAACAGCACGGCATCGCTGGACAGCAGACTGTTCATGCACTATGCCCCCCACATACACTCCCTGTGGCTGGACAGGGCCATAAAGAGGGCGTACGACAGGCGAAGAGAATTCCAATTGGTGAGTACTGTTGTGTAAACATAAATCACTGTCACTATGCTAATTGTGTGATTATTTATGTTGCTCATGTGATACCATTGTCTTGTGCAAGTTTTGAAATTAATTTCACATTGTTTAGGCCTCCTTAATTAGGAAAACTTTATGTGTGAAAAGTTATTTTGTACTCCCTCAAAAATAAAAATGAGAATTTAGGCTGACTTAATCAAATGACGAATGGCTGTTAAATAAAGAAATAAAAGAACAGAATTTTAGAATTGCTTTTAGTTATGATATTTTTGTAATTCAAAATAATGATTGAATCTAAAGTCTTGATCTGAACCATGAAATCATCATGACCCAAATTGGAACATTTTAAAAATTGTTTTATTTACTTATAAAAAAAAACTGTAACTAAATCAACTATTGTGTTAGCTATCTTTATTACTCTTGTCCTCAAAAACAACTATAAAGGATTTATACAATGTTTGCTTATGACATGAAGTACTAAATATTTTTTAAATGGAATCATGTGTTTCAAGTAGAGGAAGAAAACAAGCAAATTTTTCCAAAAAACATAAAACCCGACTGCATGAATGATTGCAATTTAAACATCAAGATATGTATATTTGTGGAATGGTTATTTAAAGCCTGTCATTTTAATACCCTACTTGACCTAAATGTATGGAAGAAAAATTTAGTACCTCACAATTTTGGCTTCGAAATCTGTTTTTTAAATTTATTTATGTACCCAGCGTCACTTGCACTATCAAGACAAATTTAACAATACTTTATATGTTAAAATCCCTCAAGTCGTTTAGGCTGCAGAGGATGCCTAACAATTATACATACATTCATACACACATACATGTACATAAATACATACATAGTATGTTTTTCGAGAGTATGTATGTATGAATGTATTACATACATACCCTTGAAAAACATAACCCTTCTTCTGGTGCTGTCGGGTAAAAAAAACTATATTCGATTTGTTAATTTGTTTGTAAGGTTTTGAAACTATGTATAATACATTTGCTGTGTGACTTCCTTTGGATGAAAAAAAACATGTTTGTGACTCAATTAATCATAAAGTAATAAAATAATGTAATGGAGTAATAAAACTAAAACTTGTTGTATCTTACACACTCTTTACTTTTTATGATAATTTTTATTGGCGGATTAAATTAAATTGTAGTAATAACTTATAACATGAAAGTGTAACATTTTACGTACAAATATTACAAGATTAGTCTTACACTTTTCATCTTATCTGCATTACTGTTACGCTAACATAGCTTTTCTTATAAAGTAATTATGAACTATAGTATACTTTTCTTATAAAGTAAATATGAAATGTGGGTGAAATAATATTTAGAAATATAAGGCAGGATATTGAAAAGACTAAAATATATTTAGAAGATCACATCAAAGTCCTAATTAACCCTATAATCAATCAATCATCATTTATTTGCCTCATAAGAGGCACATAAGATGTTATCATCATTTAATAACTAAGATATACAAATGATTAACTTCTCATGGCGCAGGGTTGATGCTTGCACTACCCAAATAAACAGGGTAGTTCAGGCACAGACCCTGGGAGCAAAATGCCAGGTTTTCAGAGATTTTGTTTGATTCTGATTGTGATAAAATAAACTGAAATAGGAATCTTGTAGAATTTCCCAACTATATGTGATCAAGAGGGACATTTAAAAAAATTTAATAATCAGTATAAATTATATACTTTGAGATACGACCGGATATCTCAAAATATATAATGTTTTAATTAAACGCTTTTTAATTAAATCAAGTGTAAATAGGCACTAAGTCTATACTAAAATCAAGTTGATTGGTTGCTTTATTTGTTTGTTAAAAGGAAAAAAAAAAAGAAACACACTTTCCCATTGGTGATATTAGTATGGATACTTTTCTGAAATATAAAACCCCTAAGGTCATAAAAAACATTATATAAATCATATTCTTTATTATACAATTACTTAAACTATAAATTCATAATTATTTTTATTATACAGGAGTACACAGTTGCAAGTAATGTGAGTTTTGTATGGAACATTAATTATTTTGCTTATCTGTTTTGATTAGTCATAGTAGTTTCGTCATACGTGCATGCTTCTATGGATATGATAGAGCGTTTAGCAATACTTGCTTGATGTTTGATAATTGAAAATTCTTGTTTTTAGTTTTTATTGTTTTAGAAGTGCATTTGAGGGTAAAGGTTCTTGATTGGCCTTGAATTTTGGTATATCATTTTCTTAGTTTAATTTAACATAGAAATAAAGCTAGTTTCTAAATGACACTTTGGCGCAAAATTCTTTATTAATAAAATAATAATTAGTAAGTAATTAGTAAGTAAAATTAAAAGAACAGTTACTGATATGCATTATAGCCGGAAGGTCTTAGTGAACATCTTATAGCTGAAATTCGACCATAAATATTAAAATCCATTGTGCAATAGAGCTGTAAAAAATATAATCTATTCTCCATTCAATCACAATTTACAAACTTCAAATTGCCAAAAAAATCTCGTTACCAGGACATTACATTTATTAAAAAACGTCAAACATATACAATAGAATATTTCGTGTATGATTATCGTCTCAGGTGAAAATATTGTATAGTGTGCGTAGAGTTTTATTTATTAAAAAGTATGTTGTTAAGATAAAAGCATATTTTAAAATAATATTAATATTCCACACACCTCCTTAGCTATCAACTATAACTAGGAGAAATTTTACGCTTTTATGTCTACGCGTCCTCCGTAAAAAGGGGTACAAAGTTTTTCGCTCGTGTATTAATATATAGATGGTAAAAATATAATGGTAAGAATATAAATGGAAGATAAAAATAACTATAAGTTGGGGCAACATCAGTTTTAAAACCAAAAAAAATTTAAGATCCAGGGCTGCCTTGTACCTGGTACAAACGTGAAATGACTTTGTTACAATAGGACGACAGTGTTTGGTCGATTTCGAACTTCGATCGAAGATTCCGAAAATTTGAATGTGCCGGATGAGAGTAGGGCTCCTGTTTCTCGTAAAATCTCTGTGAAAAATGAATGTAGTTTTTTTATCCGTCTCTGGACTTTCCGGTAAATATCTAGTTGAAACTTGTACTGTAAAATAACGATCTTACATATCGACGTTTAAGAACCTATTTAAAAATACTGCTATCTTTACTTTTTTTCGATTATTGGTTATTTGTTTAGGTCTACTAGCAAAATATTGTTCTTTCTTATAAAAAATGCGGTGACCTGTAATAAAGTGTAGTATTTTATAAAAATATTGCGTGTATAAATAATCCATAACTATAATATTAAGTTTTTTTCATCTCCCGTAAAATTGAGATTTTGTAGATAGCAGTATTTGGTTTTTAACCGTCGATATGATGTAATATCGATCCCCATACGTAATTTATAACTCGATAATGACTCAACCGGTCCTGGCTAGGAACCGGCAGAACAATCATTTCAAGTTTTTACCACTGTGCCCTTATGTGCGGCACCTATATAGGGTTAGGGTGGGTGTACGTACGCTGCAGTTTCCCTAGCTATCGTAATTGGGAATTTCTATAAACTTGTTACTTATTTCAAACGTAGATTTCGATTTTCACTTATTAGAAAGATCTTTGTGGCAACAGCTGTACGTATTTTGTTGAGCTGGTTTTCTAATGTTCACAAATATTAGGGTTTCAAATTTTGCATGCGGGCTCTTAGGACGTAGGTGCTTATTAAGACGGGATTTTTTTAAATTTAACCTCTTAGGGTCGTTTTTAGGTATAAACATTTATATTTAAAAAAAAAACCTTTTTAGCGCACGCGAATCTGTGGGCAGAAGATAGTTTTCAAATATTCATTCGCAGAAGGCAAAGGCCTTCTCCAGTTTCAGCGAGGGATCTTAAAGTTATTCTTAGTATTTCACAGGTTACAGACTACTAGAGATCGCCCTGTGGTCGATTTTCGACCATTTAAAATATTAAAATCCATCGTGTAGAGGAGTTATAAAAAACGATAATCTATTCTCAATTCAATCGCAGACTTTAATTTGGCATAAGGTCTTATTACCAGGCCATTAAATTTTATTTAAAAAAATCATACTTCAACCACAAACGAGAGAGTTTCGCGTGAATGATTATCGTGTCATGTCAAAATATTGTAGTGTGTTTAGTGTGCGTAACTACTACGCATATTTAAAGTCAAAGAAAATAAAGCATATTTTATTTAAAATATTATTGGTATTCCACGCTCCTCCTCCATATCAACTATAACTGGGAGAAATTTCATGCTTTTATTTCTACGCGTCTTTCGTAAAAAAGGTATAAAAGGTTCCGCTCGCGTATTAATATATAGAGATAGACGGAGACAGATTATGTTAATCTGACTGGCAGATTTTCTTTGTTAAGAAAGTGACTGGAAGTTTTTTTTGTTATCTTAAATAATCTTTATTTTATCCTAAAATCTGTCAATTTTCTCATTCTTCTCATTTGTGCGATCAACTGAGTCTCCTGAAATTTACAGTTATTACCTCTAATCTTTATGCAGATTCGATGGGTGTAGTTCCCATCCGCTCGTCTACTTTCGCTCAAGAGTATTAACTAGGATGGTGGCTATTATACCACACAGCTCATGTGCCGGGCGGTACGCGGCACCATTATAAGCAAATTACTATCAAACGAGCATCAACAATTGATTGCTGGGTCGTTTCTTGGGACCTTTCATTACTGAGGTCAGTATCGCTGATGATTGACAACTTTTTGTATTGACTCGACGTTGAAATTATCCATGTAAGGCAGTTTGGCCACCGCATGCCGTCACCAATGATATTATTTCGCTCCGATAAAATGCTATACACTAGACGTCGGGGAAGCTAGAAGGAGAGTCTTTTTGTTGTATCGAATATCGAAAGGACAGTAAATCGTTTAAAACTTATTTTATCTGATTCTCGTAACATAAAGTGCTCGAATGGTCAAATTGGCAGTTATTGTTTAAAAAAAAGTTTTGTATCCATAAGATTAATTTTTTTCTTCGTACATCACTAGCACTTATCGTGGCACTTAATACATGTCAGTAGTCATAAAGTGTCATAAATAACTAATAAGGCTTACTTTCCCATCCTAGTACTCTATTCTTATGATATAACTTGCTGATTCTTTGAAACTAGCAGTTGAATATGTATGGCAAAAAATGATTTTAATTTATTTTTTTTTAATATATAAAGAGCACTTAATGAGCACTAATTAGTTCAGCAATAATCATGGAGCTTTATTATTGTTAATAAGGTTTTCAGAAATATTTACCCCTTGCTTATTAGTAATGTAAGGTAGGTAAGTAAAATTAAATATCAGCTAGTTTTTCATAAACTAGAGTAGCACTAAATCCAGTAGCAAGAAATCGCTTCTGCACTAAATTAGCACCTAATTAATATTGCAATTTCCAGCCGCTTGGCCGACTTTGACATCTAGCTTCCCAGACGTATACACTAGCTTAATCTGACGCGCTCGAGTAAATCCAAAATTCCCATCTTGGGCTCGCATCCTATAGCTATTTTGATCCATTACACATTTTGTATAGTTCAACCACGTCTGCAACGGATGCGGTCACTTGTAATTAAATATTTCGTAGCTAGTCGAAAAGGTAGCCTGTTGTAGACGAGGTGAGATGTATGTCAAGTAGCACGTGAGTCAGGAACCTTTAGCGGGTCAAGAGACTGAACATATCGGTTCGACGTTGCGCGTTGTTTACTCTGGGTTAAGTTTTTTTTTTTCCAACTTCCTATACACCAAGTATAACATTTCAGGGTTCCATGAGCAAAGGGTAAAAACTTGGATGTCTGTTCGTCTATCTCCACGCTGTATCTTAAGAACGGTAATAGCTAGAAAGTTGGAATCTTCACAAAATCTAGACACACGACCGCGTGTCAAGCCAAGTTTCAACCAGAAGGAATTGGCTGCCACCGCCGAGGGTATAACACGAACCATTCCGTGCCACTTTTTACCCCTCCATAACTCAAAACCTATTTAACGTAAAGACATGAAACTACGTGCGTTTTATAATGTATTATAATATGTATTTCTGTTGCAAATACGATAAAAATAAAATTAAGACTAGCTCTCATACAACAAAATTGTTTTTGCCATTTACTTTTGATAATGGATGTCGTACAGGTGCCATTGTGTATAATGTGTATCTACTGGAGCTGGCTATAAAATTTAAGGTAAAACACTCTTCTCCGAGTCAATAAAGTTACAAATCCGAAACGCTTTTCCCGCTAAGATTGGCTAATTTGTTCCCGTGAATTAACGTAAACGTTCGTAGTGAATAGAGTTTATTTCGGGAGGTGTTATTTTTATGCACACTGTACAATGTACAGACTACAGCGTGAGTAATGGGTGTAGGTTCATGTAGGTTTTATATTTGGCCGTGTCAATTATAGTTATTAGACCCCGTGTGCACGGTCGACAGAAATATTTGTCGCCCACCATATTATATGGCTGTAGACTATTTTGCATGCGATAGTAAAGAATTAATACACGATCGATCCTGCTATCCATACTTACATACTAATATTATAAATTAGTAAGTGTTTATAGGTCTGTCCTTTCTTAACGCCCTGACGAAGCAAACAATTGATTTGATTTTTTACCCGACTGCGCCAGGAGGGTTATATTTTTCGTATGTATGTATGTTTGTATGTATGTATGTAGGTATGTATGTATGTATGTATGTATGTATGTATGTATGTATGTATGTATGTATGTATGTATGTTACATAACATTTTGGCACGCTCTGCAGCTATAACGGCTTGATGGATTTTAATGTATGACATACTGTTAGATTTGTCTTGATAGCGCAAGTGACACTGGGTAGTAGGTACATTAAAAAAGTAAAAAAATCAAAATGCCGGATTTTTAAGTCAAAGTTGTTTGTTTTTTCCGCCCATTTAGGTCGAGTAGGGTATTAAAATAGAGGGCTTTAAATAGCCATTGTAGAAATATACATAACTTGGTGTTGCAATTGTACCTGCCAACGTTTAGACGCGTTTTCTGTTTTTTGGAAATTTAGCTTGGTGTAGATTTTTTTCATTAATATCCAATTCTAGCAATATTACTTACTTAGACTAAAAAAATATTTTTTTGTAGGTTAAAGTAATACTTATTAGTGGCAATGATTTATTTTTAATTCTTATCAAACGTAATTACCGCTTTTAGCTGGTCAGGATAAGAATTGAATGGAAATAAAATTATGGAAATGAAATGTGTGAATTAAATGCGTTATTTCCGTGCAATTTATACTTTTGAGATTATGAGAAAATAAATGCTTTAAATTTACGTCTGTGATAATATATTTTTTTAACTACTACATATATACTTAGAAAAATATAAATTTAAATATATATTTTTTCTTTTTAATTAACAAAGGAAGTGATTATATTCTCTTTGGTGCGTATTGCGACTTCGTTCGTTGACAATTATAGTCAATACTATTACTATAAACAAGTATTTTGTAACCTTCTTGTTGACTACTCTACCTGTGCTGATTTTTTATCAGCCCGGGATTTTTAAAGCCAGAACAGCAAGCTAGTGTCAGTGAGCTCAAGTTAAGTCAAGCTAGTTTTTCTGTCTTCGTATAGACACAATTGTTTTATTACTAAGTTAATTCGTCGACAAGCCAGTGTCAGCTAGCTGAGACAGTTTAAAAGAGGACTAGCTCGCTATCCTGGCTTGAAAAACTGGCTTCTAGTATCCTGGGCATTACAGATGATTTTTAACCGACTTCCAAAAAAGGAGGATAAACCCACCGTATATATATATGTATATGTGTGTGTTATTTTTTTTCTATCACTTGCCTATAACCCATTACATTGTAGCTAAATGGACATCAACATGGTCCAATGCATTAAACAAACACGAATAAAAAAAAATTAATCATTGTATGCATATTCCTCCAGATCCGAGACAATACAAAGTAAAAAAGACAATGAGGATTGTGCCTGATAAGTGATAGGAGTGCTGAGGTTCTTGATCTTAGAACAGTCAAGTGTGAGCGTGCCACTTCCGCAAGGCCTTGTTTGGGTAACACGTATTGGATAAGTATATCCTGTTGTTTTTACAGTCAGAGATATTTAAGGATAATTCAATTTTAATTTAAACAAGAGTTTGGCAGATAAAACGTATGCTGCTTGTATAATTCTTAATTAAAGACACTTAAGAAATTAATAATCGTTTGTGAGTGCAGCAATTCATTTTTACGACAGTTCAAAAATTTATGATGAAATAATGAATTAATTAATAATATTGAGCAGGAATTCCAAGTTCCAAGCGGAGCTAAACCCTGTTTAGTAGCCGAATGGCAATAACGAATCCCTTATATGACGACCTCTGTAGCTCAGTTGGTAAGTGCTTTGGTGGCTTAAGCCGGGGGTCGCGGGTTCAAATCCCGCCGACGGAACAAAAAGTTTTCCGATGTTCCTGTGTCTTGAATGTGTATTACTATTAAATATGTGTATCATATAATGAAAATCTTAAATTTGTAAAAGTATTAAATATATTTTCGTTGTCTGGTATCCATAACACTTCAGGTACTTACCACGGGACCAGACTGACGTGGTGTGAAGCGTCCATAGATATTATTATATTATTTATATAATATTGTATTCGTCACGTCTGCCTGTTCGTTAAGTCTAAGCCACCTTTTCGCAACTATCCTGTCGAAACATTGTAAGTAGAATCTTTTTCATTTCATATCGTTAACCTCTTTAGAATGCAAGGCCGCCGAAGTCTTTTTACTTACAAGACCTATTTCAAGACATTCTACAGCATGATCGATTAGGTGACAAATTAATAAAAGAAAACCTCCCAATAAGCAGTCAGTTTTTCTTTTAATAATTTCTACGATGGCAATGCTATGCCTGTAGCAATATGTTTTTGTCGTGTGTACTTACCTCCATTGGTACAAAAACAACAACGCAGCTTGGAAAAATGTCGTATATTTACGCACGTACGTCAACATTCGTGTCACCTTCACCTAGAATACATGCGTCCATCGGTAGTCTATTTTGGAGGTCAACTGGATATATGAATATTTGGAACCTGAATGTATTTATTGATGATCCGATTGTCGTTCAGAGCAATCTTTGAAATTACATAACAATTTATAAGACGTCAGTGGCTCAGGTTTGAGATTATGTCAAAAATATAAGATGACTAAATATAAGTTGTTCGCGGACCATCTACGTCCGCGTAAAAATTTATAAAATATCCCGTTTTTACAACATTTGATTACTGCTCGGTTTCTATTGGTTGGTGGTGGTTGGTGGATATATTATAGCTTATATATTTTTTTTTTATAGCCTTTCTTGATAAATGGACTAACCAACACAACATTTTTTTTTAATTCCGGCCAGTAGTTTATGAGATTAGCGCGTTTGAACAAACTCTTCAGCTTTATTCAATAATACAAAAACTAATAAGTAAAGAGCTAAAAGCCAGCGACTCTAATCTTTTTAAGAAAAGCTAAAAGATTTTCTGTGTGTTTAACTTTCAGCTTTTACAAAATTACGAAATCCCTGAAATGATTTCTCCTCTTGGATGATATCGCACTCTCTCGTCTTAAAGGTAATTTACAAATCATTAAATGGACTCTATTTACAAAATATTGCATGACCACATATCTCTGTGTATTTATTTGCGTTATCCAATAACAATATTTAATTTTTTAAACAAAAGCATATATCAGGGATAGCCAAACTTATGATACAGACACACAAACAAATTACTTTTTTTTTCATGGGATCCACTATTCTACTACCTCGCGTTATAATATAATTTACAAATAATAGCGACAAATTGTAATACACCGCTGCTCGTACACAACGATAAAAAAACATAAGAAATGTAATACTCATAAGTATACACTGTAAATCTTTGTAGGTCTATTATCTATAAAAACTAGCTAACCCGGCAAACGTTGTTTTGCCAAAAAAAAATAGGGTTGTACTACCCCTAACATTTAGGGGGATGAAAAATAGATTCTTATAGATACCGGATGAGCACAAAAAATTTAATCAAAATAGGTCAAGCCGTTTCGGAGGAGTATGGCAACGAAAACTGTGACACGAGAATTTTATATATTCGATAAATCGGTTTTTCCTTCCTGACCGAACGAACGAACCAATTTCTACGGTTTTGCATTCGTTGGGAAGGTCTCGGACTCTGTGAGGTTTATAATAAAGAAGAATCAGGATTGTTTTAAGAGAAAAGCAGAAAAACATCTTAGTTACCACGCGGACAAAGTTGCGGGCAACAGCTAGTTCTAAAATAAAAATATTTAAATGTAAATTAAACACGATATTCACTACTTATTCTGTAAAAAATATAATTGTAAAATAACAATAATATTGTAAAAAACTATCAAATAATGTAACATGCTGAATCCATTGCGAGGAGACAGTAGATTAAATGAAATGAAAAAAAAACTTCACCCACTTTGAAAACACCTTTACTACGAAACCGACTTTACTTTGAGAGTCACTGTCTTCTATGACGTCAGTGTGAATTGTGGTTCCTTGTATAATAATAGTGATTGAATCTTGTATGAGCTATGAGCCATAATAATTGATATTGCCGACGTGTTATAGACGAGTAACCAACGCTTGTGGAATATAATGATTCTTTATCATCAATCATCATACATCAGTCACGTCTTTAGAAAAGCGCACTAGTTAAGAGACAATAATTATAGAAACGTATCTTATAGTTTCAGGGTATAACAAAACAAAGCGAAAACTATAAAAAACGGAAAAACTATAAGAGGTTTAGGTTTGGGGCTTAGCATAGTAATTTGTGTGTATGTCTAGATGTGTTTAAAAACATAATAATAATAACATAATCGGTAATAATAATAATTATTTTTTAACAAAAAATTTAAACCGACTTCCAAAGGAAAAAATTAAATAGTACAAAACAAACTAAAACGTATTAAATAAAATTTATTCTTTAATAGTGCCTATTTCAGAATTCGGTGAGGCATCAGCCTATTTCCGTACACAATCTTCATAATTTTGAAGTCGGTACCAGTCAAAAATT
>JAOTAV010000027.1:3009146-3026136 GCA_026546445.1 Cyclargus thomasi | reverse complement strand
GCATACGCTGCGCCTGCCCTCGCCCCCGCCCCCGCCTTTCCGCGCGGGGCGATCGTTCCCGCGTCCGCGACTCACTCCGGGACCAAATGACGTAAGTAGTAGCAGGTGTGTACTGTTGGGTAAGGTAGGTTATCTCCGAAAGGTCAAGCCGAAGGCACAGAACTGAAATATTTGAATTAAAATTCATAATATTTTTTATAGATATATTTAGGCTCATTGTCTCACCTCTTTTATTAGTTCCTTTCCCACCCACCTCTGCTATTACCGCCAAAATGGCGCAAATCAAATCGCCTCACCCAGGCTAGGTCTCACAGGTACTAGTTACAAGAAAAATATTTGTAATTTTTTAAAACATTTTTCCAAAATAACTTTGTCATGTTCATGTTCCTAGTTGTCGCACAGTATATAATTTTACAAAACAGTAATTTCACAACTATTTCAAATTGATTTATAAGTAGCTTTCATTAATACTAATCAAATAATAAATTTTGGCCTTTTTAGGGTTCCGTACCCAAAGGATAATAACGAAACTCTATTACTAAAACTTTGATGTCTGTCCGTCTGTCTGTCTCCAGGCTGTATCTCAGGAACGGTAATAGCTAGATAGTTGAAGTTGTCACACAATATTATGTATTTCTGTTGGCACTATAACAACAAATACTAAAAATAAAAAAAATATGTAAGAGGGACCTTTATACAACAAACGTGTTTTTGCCGCCAGTTTCTTCCTTCCTTTTTTGACAGAGCTAAAATACTACATGGCACTGCTCTACCTCTACATCGCGCTATCGCTTAATAGAACTTCAACTGATAAAACAGTTTGACTTTCCGTGAATCTATTCTTAATGTTTGGCTCCGTACAGGCACGGAACCCATCGTTAGCGAGTTCAACTCACACTTGGCCGGTTTTTTAGATTCTCTGGTGAACTGTGTTTGGGGGGTGAGATTTGAATGAAATAAAACACGTGTGTAATTATGCCGTTTATTCTTACAATGAATGGCTTAGTTGTTAGCCACTATGCCACCGCTACGCTACCTGCCACACGGATACTACAGCTGCCACTTACGCCATTTTATTGTACGTCATTGTGCCCACATAACTGCCACGAAATTGGTTTAAACTGTGGCTTAACCACGAGTTTGAATCGATAGTTTGCGTCGATCCTCCATAGCGACTATGTAAATTTTTAGTATGGCAGAATTTTATAGCGCCTCTAGCGGTCACTTACGGAACTAAAATTGCCATACTAAACATTTAAGTAGTCGCTATCGAGTATGGACAAATGCTATTACTTCAAACTCATAGTAGACCTACTGAACAAACTACTGAAAACGGCTTAAGCCCATTTGCGCCAAAGGAGGTTATTAGTCTTGGACACATGTTCTTAGTTTCCCAAACCCATTCGGCGGCAGTCAGGTTTTTATTGGCATTAGGTTATGGTTTGAAAACACTGGTAAGACCAGTGCATATGCCTGCAGGTTTAGTATGGCAATCATAGCAATACGAAAGAATAGTGATACTGACATACTTTCTGGATAAAATGACAGTATTCTCTTATGAATATGCCACTATTCCTCTGTAGAATGAAATACTTTCTCGGTCGCCGTGCTAAGCCTGCAGAACAACAAATTGAATGTCTTTAAACTGTGGTTTGTAAGTAGTGTGTTGTATTATCAGTGCGGCGTACAAAATAACATTACATTTGGCAGTCCGCAAGGTAAAATGCAAGTGAGGACGCGAACTCGTAACAAATATATTTACACCGAGCGTTCGCGGCCGTACTACGACAGTCGCAAAGCAAACTAATCCCAAGCCGAACTGTACAGTTTAGCCTCAATAGAAATGTGAGTGGAACGCTAACGAAAACTCACAGACTAATGTCTTTGGGTTTTCAGTTCCTGCAATCACACTTAAGCGTTCTTTAGTTTCAGTATGAGGTATGTGCTGTTCATTATTTAAACTGAAATCGAATCGTTTATAATCTCTGTTCTGAGGCCGAACTGCAAAGTTACGTCGTGTGGGGCAAGTCGTAAGTGGGTTACGAAAATACAGCCATTTCGTTTTAAATCTAAATGTAAAACTTAGAAACGCTATCAGTGCGGCCTACTATGTACAATGGTAAAGTAAAATTATTTCGGATACCCCAACATGTTACAGGCAGTACAAGAACATCGGAAAAGGTGGAACTATCCAGATTTTATGACGGATTTTTATGCGACATCGACGCAATACTAACAAAGGACAAAGAGAAATATAAGATTCAAAAAAGAGGAACTTCTAACTATTGTATGATTAAGCGTTTTTTACACTGTTGCAGTATCCTTACATTTTTTTGTTTTTCAAATAATATTTTTTTTAGAACACAAAATTAAACTAAGGTCTTTACATTAAGTATTTACATGAACTCCGTTATGTGCCTCCGAATTCGAGTGTGCTTATATTAAGTTGACTCGTCTTACACTTAGAGAAAGTAAGGGAACTTATACCTACTAGTGTGCTAAGTCTTACGAACAAAACGAGATCTCTGAAAGTCTGGAAACTCAACATTTACATAAAAACGTTAATTTTTGGGACGTTGTCGATTATATACATGTTGTGAAAAGTCTAAATATTGATTCTTGTCGTCGTAACAAATACTACAAAAAGGCGTACTTCTGTCGAAATATCGTGCCTTTTCAATAAGTTTTATCAACGTTCTATGGGTAAGCGGATTCTTCTTGTAGTACTCATACGGTTGAACTATTTTACAAGTTGCGTCACGTCGAGCGACGAGGGACATCCAATAATTACGCCTAACGGATCACAGTGACAGTTTTCTGAGTTAAGGCAAGGTGGGGTCTGTCGAGCCCGTTTTATATTCCATACAAGTCTTTTAAGTTTAAATAAATATATTTTTTATTAAACGAAAAGATTAGAATATGTATTTGAAAAAAACTTAGAAACAAGTAATATTTTTACATTATCATATAAGGGCGTTGTCTCGTTTACGCAGAATTAAACTTACACTGCAACACAGAATTTGTACGAACTTGTATGAAATATTAGGCGGGCTTTTTTGTACAATATTGGCCTGAGCAGTGTACTACTGGGATTTCTTAAAATAAAACCTACATAAACGAGCTAGGCGTCAGCTGATTACAATTGAGTATCAAAACTACTTTAGCTGTTACCCAGGTTAAGGTCTGTTCACACTCGGCCTAAAACTAGTACAGTCAGCATAAAAATATTTACAAATCTAAAACTATTCCGACTAAAACTAAGCCCAACAGTACACTACCAGGCGGCTACGTGCGGACTTACAAACGGCCTATATCCCATACTAAAATTACTCTACTTATTTACAGTTTTTTTTTTTAACTTTTATATAGCTTTGAACTACAGTTAAGGCTACGTCTGACACGCACACAGTTTCCTATGCTATAGACATGTTAGCGTGCTATTATAGCTACGACTACAAACAATATGAGACATAAATTTTGAAACATCGACGCGGGGACTAATAATAAGAAGGAATCTGACTTTAGAGTGTCAACAAATTCAAAGAGAACGCTAGACTCACTTCTGCGACCCTAGCGCCACTGCATGTTAGTAAAAAAGCCTCCATGTTAGCAGAGGGCGCTGCAGTCACTACTAGCGCCATGCGGCGATAAAAGGTACTATTTACCGACGGCAGCACCGCTGTGGACACTTTGGGAACTTCTCACTTCTAGTCTCCGCTACACGGCCGAATCACGCACACTAACACACCGGTACAATATCTATAAATGCTCGAATTTAACATGTTTATACTCACTATACGTCACGCGAACTCAAAATGGCCTAGTCATGTCATGCTATGGCCTTATCACGGCCGTATGTCACAGCCAGGCCACTCCGAGCCCCACTACTTTACTGAGATTTTATTAATTGTTCTAATCGGTAAATTATTAATAACCTAACCTAAGTGTTCAGTCGATGTTGATGCTTATGTGTACAGACGGAAAGTGTTGGCACACCCATGGAAACTAAAATTATGCGTATTGCAACATTATTGCTCGCTATATCGGTACAATCAGGCACACACAAACCTATTCAGACCTCCCTACAAGCAAATCAACTATAGCTTATCCACTTCGTTGTATATTAAGCGTCATTTACACTCATCCTGCAGTTGACCAGCGTAAAGAGAAAATCTCTGACGAGAAGAGTGTAAATGAGCTTGCCACGCATTGAATTATAATCATCATTATTTATAAAACAAATGCGCACCGTGCGTTTCTTTCCTTTACAATCCATTTGAACTCTCTCCATACATCTAAATTTAATATGTATACAATAAAACTAAGAAACTTAACTAGTTATAGTAAGTAATGAGAATAAATTGGAAATATATTTGGTAGCAATGTCATTCGACTTCTTGTCTAAAGAAACATACACCCATTTGGTTTTTTTTTTTGCATCAATGGGTATTTTTTTAAAATTCTTGCGAACTATTCGGTATGAAAGATATTTAAAAAAAGTGAAAATATTGAGCGACGGTACAAATATAAGTAATTATTGTGATCAGACGGTACAGTCAACAAAATATTGTCCTTGTCAAATTGTAAAAATAAAACTAAAAACTAAGTTTTTGTGTTGCCTGTACGAATAATTGATGCACAAAGATTACGACACACAATTCAAAAGCAAGCTTACAATAACTATTTACACACATTATATAGAAGATACTAAGAAATACTCTTGTTAACATTTAGAATAAATGACAAAATTTTAGCCAATTACAATGATTAAGTGACAAACATTTGAAATAATTGAATAAGACATATTTTACATAGAAAATTTATTTTGAGACAAAACAAAACTCCGCGTAGATGGCGCGAGCGGCATTCCAATTTCAAAATCAGAATAACTTTTTTTACGTTTTGCCAAATTTCGTAATAAGATAAAATACACTTGAGATAGCCAGCACGCATATACAATTCAATTTAAAACCAACTAATACTTATTATAGTCTCTAGTTTATGCCTATACGGCATTACAAGTTTTAAATTATAATACATACACATTGCCAAGACGCCATTACAAGACACGGCTTAGGATGAAAGTAGATGGCGCCACTTGTCAATCAACTTCTTGTTTTGTTTGAAAAGGGAAGACGCAATATTGCGTTTCTTACGTAAAGCGCTTTAAGAAAATATCAATACTTTATTTAATAATATATTATATAATTGGAACTATTAAAATAATGCAAGTGAATTTTTACTTTGCATCAATGGACTACACTGTAAAAATATTATAACGTGTAAACTCAGTGTACGTCCCGTTTCACGTTTATTGCATTTTTTTTAATTTCATCGATAGCCATATTTATATACTCAAAAACATTACGAGAAGCTCAAACTACAGTCCCCTTGAGAGGATCACATCTTCCCATCTCCATCTTAAGCCGCATCATTTGAAATTAGAACTAAATATCTGGCCGATCTCCTTTCGGAAGGCCAGCTCTCGTTACCGGCTACTCGCGCCCGCGTCATTCCCACTGGTGCGGCGATGGCGGCAGCTCGGAGGGGTGCGCGACTGTGGAGCTGCAAGCGGCCGTTAGTCGCGCAACGTACTACCCACACCCACGCTAGCTGCATGTTGGATTTGGTTAGATTAGATCCACTAGAGCAGAGTATATACAACCGAGTAGGTCATCTTCGTGGACACGGACCGCGCCTCGCGTATGTGTGTAATGTGTATCGGCACCGCTACACGCTCACATAAATGAAAAACCTGTGTCATTCTCACGGAGACTTACAACTTTGCGGCGGCGCATATAGGGTGTAACAAAAGTTATAATACTTTATAGTGTGTATGTGACCTTTATACAGAATTCAAAGTGAAACTAGCAGCGTTGAAAGCGAACTTCTTTTTTTTGATTTGTAATACACACCTCTTTTTTTTCGCTTTTAGCGCTGCCACGATCACCGTAACTCCTAAATGTCCTCATTTAGGCGTTACTGTGGTCGAAGCTATACATACAAACCCTTGGCACTTTAGTTACACTCTATAGATACGGCGCACACATGCAAGCCGCGTGCGTTTCTTGAAGATGACCTACTTGGTTCTATATACTCCGACTAGAGCTAAATCTACACTAGCCGGGACTCGGTTTGGACGAGTGTGAAAGCTATTGGGCCAGCGCTATAGTATTCGATGGACTCCAAATCCAACATACGAGCTCTTCGACCATGCATGATAATAAAAGACCTTACAGCAAACCGCATCATAAACTACTCAAATCTACCGTCGACCAAACCCGGAGTCTACGCATGCACTACTCAGAACCACAGCATTCCTTTTGCTCGCTATCTCTTTCTTAAAACGAGACGGCAATCGAATTTCCATTATAGATATCTACAAAGAGTATCTAACTGGATTTCAAACAGTCTTTACGGTGACTGGATTTTATATGTTAGGACAGTCCCGCTTGTGTAACAAATCGGGGGGACACATCTATGTTTAACCAATAAGTATCCACTTGATAGTAATGAAAATTACAAACTACTATTTTATAATTTTACCCATTATTTTAACGTGCAAAGATACTGAACTATGAAATGTAGTGGGACCATAATTTGAGAGCAAGACGGACCGATAGTATTTCCGATTTTCCGAAAGGATATCTCAACCAGTCACCTATACTACTTAATAACAACCGAATTTATTGCATGCATTGCAACCGAACCGAATGACTCTATCCAACGATCAACCCTTTTGAAATTACGAACGACAACCATTCGGAAAGGCAACTCAATTTATAGTTATTTTTAGTTTAAAATAATATTTTTTTAATTTTTAAGGTTGGTCACCCTATTTCATGTCAAGGAGGCCATTTTGTTACAACATTAGGGCTGTCAAAAGTGCCTTATCGAACGGTGTCCCGCGCTATATCGATGCACAACACAAGTAGAGCGTGCAAATTGCGCTTACGTCGGGTCTAGGCGGCGCATAAAAATATCACTGGCGTTAACAGTAGAATTTTTGCCGCAGTCTTGAAAGGGGAACAGACTTTTGCTTTGGAACTGGTTCTAGGGCTGCCGCAAAAAGAAAAAAGCAGGTTAAAAACGAAACCACCATTTCAAGAGGGTTGATGATAGCTCGACTTGCGGTGGCTTGCGCTCGGAAGCGAAAGAAAAAAAAAGAGGTCAAAAAACCCATGCACAACTCGGGCTAGCAAAATCCCGAAGGCAAAGGCTATACTGTTCCTACGCAAATACTACGGGATGGAAGCGGGTCGGGACGACATAGGCTAACTTCTGCGACCACCTTCGATTTTCTAGACATTGAGACTTTCTAGACGTTTCTAGACCGATCTAGACTTCGGATTTGTAAACAGTGACACTGACGTGCACACACTAACACCGTGCCACAACTGTGATGACTATTTGCTTTAGTCTTTATTATCATTACACGTACGGACAACAACTTTATTTTAACTCATAGTGATGTGAAATATCGATAGGATGTTGTCGATACGTTGAAAGAGCGTGGTCCAATAGGGTGCGGGGTGGTCGCTATACTTGATGTGATGTCTACAGATGTTGACCGATCAAAACTTAATTGAAATTATGACAAAACTGCCGTTTGACGAAAGTGAAACTCCTAATGTTTTCTATACATAAGTTATAATGTCAAGAAAATAATTATTAATTTTTAGGTAATATTCTCAAAAGTTAAAACGAAGTTGGCTTAAAAACCTTGATCAGCCAGCACTGTAAGCACCATTGTTACGTATCGCAAAGAAATCACCTAGTGTCGGTTGGTTGCGGTTGCAGTTGGTGGCGGCGCCTTACCTTGCGAAGCTCTTGAACGCCGCGGACTGCGGGTTGATACAGAGCGGCACGCGAGAGGTCTGCAGCTGCTCCGCTATGAACTTGTGTATCTCCTCTGTAAAACGGAGGTGAATAACATTTTTTTTTTGAGACCACATAAAACATACGTTACGTACAAGGTTAGTATTAATGTGAGGTTTTCATCGATAGTCGGATGGGACCGTCACTAAAGTACTTTTTTCGCTTTGAAAATTGCACGCTTTGAGACGCTTTACGTTTCGTGCACACATATATTTTGTTATACCTTTTGTTTGTATATTTCTAATTTCTATACGCCTACTGTTAACAAAATGCTCTAGTCTCAAACCACTAAATGCCTATTTACTTGCTTTTATATAATATGTGGAAAGAAAACATTTTTGGGCTAATGGAATAGTCAAGCAAATGGCTTTTGTATAATTTGTAAATATTCTACGACGCGACGGCGCAATTGAAAACGGTGAACTTTACATGAGAAGATTTTCTTTTTTTTTTAAGTGGAAAAAGATATATTATCGTTGCCATACTTAAAATTTTATTTTTTTAGGTTTTTTTCGCAAACGAATGGCGAGTTAGCACGTGCCATGAGCGTATCGCTTCTTCCCGAGCGTCATATAACGCACTGAAAGAAAACAGTCACTGTAGGCTTTGTTGTTTTTTCTCACGAAGAATTCAAGAGCTAATGTGGCATTTCTTAAGCTTATTTACTAATTATTAAATCTAACTTTTTAGTATTTTTTACACTGCAGGTATAGGTAATGAGCTGCCAATTCCAAATCTATACATATAATAAAACAGTAAAATTGGCGTGTCTGTACAATTAATATTTTACAAAATAATCAATCCACATTGATTTGGGGCTTGGGAACATTAATAGAACACAAATGGACCAGAAAAATTTGTCTGTTTGTCTATTTATTTGTTTGTGCGTGCTAATCTCCGGAACTAAACGGATTCGAAAAAATCTTGTCTTATTTAATAGCTACATTTTCCCGGGATAAAAGACTTAATCTTTTATCCCGGGAAAATGTACGGTTTCCTTTATATACAAATGTTCGCGCAACGAAGTTGTAAGCATCAACTGGTTTGCAATAAAAATTAAAGGGCCCAATGACCAGAACGGCTTTATTCGTAGGATACGACGACATAGGACTACGCGCACAACCGAATGAAATCATCTATGAATTTTTACCTTTAACCTGATGCACACTCGTGAGCTTCCTCTCCCAGGCGTCGTGGAACGCGTGGGGGGCATTGGGTTCGAGGTCGGGCGAGTAATGCCGCGCTGCCGGGGGCGCGCTGTAGCAGCATTTGCACATGCACGAGTGGTAGCGGAGACGGCCCTCCTCCAGGTACGGATGGGCCAGAGCGTCCACCACCGAGATGCGCTTCATCGGGTCGAATACTAGCATCTGAAATGGTTTTTTCTAATGTTAGTGCAGTCAGGGTGGAAAAAAAAACAGCCAGGGAAGAAATAGAGCCAGACTGCGGATCTAAATTGACGACCTCTGTGGCTCAGTTGGTAAGCGCTTTGGTAGCTTAAGCAGGGGGTCCGCGTTCGAATCCCGCTGACGGAGCAAGTTTTTCAATGTTCCCCAGGAACATTGAAAATGGATGTGTATAGAATATGTGTATCATATAATAAAAAACTTAAATATGTGTATAGTTTAAAAGTATTAAATATATTTCAGTTGTCTGGTACCTGTAACACAAGTCCCTCGGGTACTTAGCACGGGGCCAGACTGACGAGGTGTGAGGCGTCCTTAGATATTATATTATATTATAAATAGGTTGGCCGCGTAATGTCAAACCCAGCCGACATATCACCTGATCGCCTGAAGTCGTGATGACTTACATGAAATTGGCATATCCCGACCAAACGAAGACGAACAACAGCGTTACACTGTTTTGTCTAGTGAGATACGCCTAGTATAGGCACCAGTCTCCCAAAAAAACTATATTTGGTGTCAAATGATACTTCACTAGTGCTGGTTTGGCTTAAAGGTGCGTTGATGCCCTTTTAATGACGAAAGAGGTAACGGGAATTGAAATAAAGAATGAGGTGTAGGGAATTGGACCTCCAGTAAACTTACGTACTGGACGATACACAGCGCAACGCTGCTTCACTAAAGTTAGGGTATTCTAAAGTTTCACACATCCCGGCTGTCGTAAATGCATTACGCATTTTCAACGTTAAAAAAGGGCAAAAACACCTCCGTGGTACAGAGTTCAGCTCAGGACCCGGAGGTCGCGGGTTCGATCCCGCGTTGGAAACATGTTATTTCCAAGTTTGGTCGCGGGTTCGATTCCTGCGTTGGAAACATTTTATTTCCAACTGACAACCTGACTGTCTGACAAGCAAGATCATCCATGCGTCGGATGGCCCTGTAAAAACTAAAAAGCCTAATCTCTCACCACTCGTGTCGGTCATCCGTCCCACTAGGTTATAGGAGTAAAGGAAGAGAGAGTGCTATTGTGCACTGCGCACACACTTAGGCATTTATAAAATTTCTTCTGCGTAACATGCCTGGTTAGTAACCAACCACCGTCACCGAAATCGGTTTGGGAGTTATTATTATATCTTGTACCTGTGCAAGCAGGTGCACTGCCTCGTGCGTGGCCTGCACGGAGAGCGTGTAGAGGGCGGCCAGCGCGGGGGGGCGGGGGGCGCGGCGCAGCATGTGCGCGCGTGCGCCGGCGCAGGCGTGACGCATGTCCTCCAGCGACGGCGTGCCGAGCAACTCCGTGATTAGCTCCAACTGAAATGTTAGTCGTAAGAGTTAAACAAATATTGGAATCATCTAATAGTTACTCGATTTGTTCCAAGCTGATGATCAACTTCAAATTAGCAATGGAATAAAAACTTTAAGGGCTGCATTAGTAAGGGTCAGGCCCAAAATTTTGAATGCGACATATAACGTCTTATCGTGTACATAGAAGATGCGATGAAATTTTTTCTTTGCGACATCGTAATTCTGTGCAATGTTGTTTTAGCGATACAACGCAGTCAGCCTGACCCATATCATAAATTAAAATTTCCTTCTCATACGGCTAGGCGTCTATGGATCAACCTCCCTATAAGCCCCTTTTCACATGCACATTGCACACGCTAGCTGTACGGTGGCCGTGACGTGTAATGTAGTAATGTATGCGCAACTAATAGAGATATCACATGGTGCAGCGACCGTGCCGTTTGCTTAAATACTTTAAACACGGCATCCGTCTCTGTAATGAATAGACTTGTATAGGAACTTTCAAACGGACCGCAGACGTAACTCGATATGGCAAATGCATTTCAAAGTGGCTAAGTAGCTAGTTTAACTAAGTTGGGCGCTCGGTCCTATGCATTGGTAAGCCTCGTTAACTCGGACGCCTGCCGCGTCAACGCCCCATAAATCATAAGCGCACGCACACATATGGCCGCGCGCACCACTGAGTTGAACTATGTGTACCCTCTTTCTCGCTTACGCCCTTACTCCCCACCACATACCTGCTGCACGGGACTCTGTGCCTGGAAGAGTATGCGTCGTCCCAGCAGCTCACCGAAGATGCACCCCACCGACCACACGTCCACCGCCGCCGTGTAGTGGTTCGCGCCCATCAGGATCTCTGGCGCCCTGGAATGAGAAGCAGAAGCATTTATTACGTTGCTTTCAAATATACTGGCTTCAAGAGTAAGAATACTTGTAGAATATTAATGAAACTCTGTTTTTGATTAATGATTTTATTACTCTGCATTTCAATTTTTCACTTGATTAGAATGCTTGTAGCATATTAAAGTCAAATTTTCTGAATAAAATATGCCGTGGGAGAGCCGGTATACTTCTGAAAACTGGCGTGAAAAAGCGTTGTTTTCGGTCCAGTGAGTGAGTTTACCTAAGGCCCGACTTCACTAAGCCTCATCATACCCTTTTACCCGTAGCCTATTCCTTCATTCAAAACGCCGGCAACGCTTCTGTAGTTACAAATAGCCACGGGCGACGACAGTTGCTTTCCATCAGATGACCCGTCTGCTCGCTTGCCTTTAATTAATTGATTAATTTATTTAAAAGGACACCAGCGGTACATATAATAAACATTACAATTACAAAGTATAGTAGTGTAGTTGATTTTCATAATAGGTAAACTATTTTTTATCAAATCAAAGTGTTAATAGAATCAGGCGTTACTTTGCGGAAATCCATAGCTTTAAGTTTAGTAAATTAAGATTTTTAGCAATATTACGCGAAATGAACCTCAACCTGCAAGTGAAAATACGGGTTGAAAACCTCGACGCCCCCAACACCGGAGCATCCTCAGGACGTTGTTCGTAGTGTCCACATCCTGATGATGCCCCGGTGTTGGGGCGAAACGCGCGTCGAGGTTTTCAACCCGCATTTTTACTTTCAGGTCGAGGTTCATTTCGCGGAATACCTCTAAAAATCTAAATTTACTAAGCTTAAATCAAAGCGTGTTATGTAATAGGCGTCAGTTGCATGTTGGAACAAAGAACTAACTTTAATCCACCTGCAGTGAGTAATTCTGCAATCCGTCTATCCGACATCGCGCCTCGCAGACAAACCGCACAGCGCCGCGGCCCGCTCGAGCAACTGAGGTTGCACGAGTTTAATAAACATTTATGCGAAATCCATACTTTCATACTGATATTATGAACGCGGAAATGTGTATGTCCTTCCATCTTTTTATTTTGCCGTGGGAGAGCCGTGCTTCGGCGCGAATGGGCCGGCTCGACCGGAGTTATACCACGGCCTCACAGAAAACTGACGTGAAACGGCGTTGTGCCGTGTTTCGTTCAGTGAATGAGTTTACCGGTGGCCAAGCTTCCCTAATCCCTTGTCCCTATTCCCTCATAGAGGCCGACAACGCACTTGCGATTCTTCGGATGGCGCGAGTTTCCATGGGCGATGGCAGTTGCTTTCCATCGACCCGTCTGCTCACTTGCCCCCTAAATATATTTACAAAAATTGTCCGTCTCTCACGCCCAAACCACTGAACCGAGGAGGACTACTCCAGGCTGTATCTCAAGAACGGTAATAGTAAGGTAGTTTAAATTTAAGAATAATATGTATTTATGTCGCCACCTGCCACTGTAACAACAAATAAGTACTAGAAGCAAAATAAATTAAATATTTTTCCAATTTTTTGCTCTGTACGGCGGAACCCTTTTTGGGCGGGTCCAACTCGTACTTGACTGGCTTTTGTTAGTCGCATGCCTCCGATCCCCATCCGATGGCTCTCTCACGGCAAAAAGGTAGGCTTTAGTTCTCTGAACCGTACATAAACACTTCAATCAATATAATATCTATTAGTTTTTGAGCCGTACATTTCCCAGCGGCGTGGAGTTATCAATAAATCAGCGAATACCCGCGTTATTGGAGGCAATTTGTGTTGGCGTTATTGGCCGTATCGTGCCGTAGACAACTACACCCGTGAGAACTATTCTGTTATGGTGAGCTCATAGTTAATGCACCAGAAATGGCACACGCACTTTGCGCCGGGTCGCAGCCGGATAGGTCGCATTACGCATTTATAATGTACGTCTAAAGTCCGCACCTGCCACGTCTAGCATAGCCACCATAGATGCGAAGTAGTCGCTTTTTGTGTTTGAAACAGCTGAGCTGTCATATTTTCAAATCTTTCTGACCGACAAGATTTCAGAAATCCATTCATTGAATGAACGTGACATGACTTTGGTCGCGAAACATCGAGAACGAAGAAAATTGTAAGTCATCAAATTCGAATACATATAATATTATACTTTCATTCTTACCTGTAATACTGCGTGACGACTTCCTGCGTCATGTTCTTGGTGACATCCGGTTCTTCGACCCGCGCCAGGCCGAAGTCGCAGATCTTGAGGACACAGTTGCTGTTCACCAGCAGGTTGCCGGGCTTGATGTCGCGGTGGAGGATGCGGGCGGAGTGCAGGTACTTCAGCCCTGGAAGGGGAAGAGAAAAAAAATTAAAAAATTGAACAGTCTCAAAATGGAGGGGCAGCCCTTAAAAATTTTTTGTCAGTCCGAAAAAAAAGGTTGCGATCTGAAAAAATTGTTGCACAGCCCCGAAAATGTAAGGCAGTGGGTAGCACTAAAAAAATTATTATCGCGAAGGAAAAGGTTGAGATATCCTGCGCAACGGTAATCTGTAAAGCTTATAAAAACTTTAAATAACTGTAAATAGCGAACAAAAGTTTAGGCAGCCTTGGTAAAGGCAGGCAATGACTGAGCTGGAATTACATTTTTTTTTTAAAGTAATCGATAACCGTAAGAAAATGCACTTTTGCATTGACATGCGATTTTCTGACATTTATAAATAATCTATGTATTAATGCGAGAGCGATAAACTTTGTACACCTTTTTACGAAGGACGCGTAGATGTAAAAGCATGAAATTTCTCTTAGTTACAGTTGATATGGAGGAGGAGCGTGCAATACCAACATAATTTTAAAATATGCTCCAATCTTCCATATTTTTAATAAATAAAAAGCTACGTGCACTACAACATTTTGAAATGACACGATAATCATACACGAAATACTCTTTTGTTAATTTTTTTTTATTCGCCTGGTAGCGAGAACTTTAAGCCAAATTGAAGTATGTGATTAAATTGAGAATACATTTTATTTGACTATAGCCCCTCTACACCAATTTAAATAATAATGGTCGAAATTGGACCACATGGCGATGATCCTTAGTAATTCTTAATTCTATCATATAAATACGAGTATATGAAACACAAAGGATTTCGATATTAAAGTTTGAATGAAAATAATTCGTAACGCAAGTGAGTCTGCACGCAAAAGCTAGTGTCGTATACAAATAATTCATTACTAAAATTGGCATACAGTAGACATATAACCTAATTATGTCAACATACATAATGTACCGATCGAATTAGGAACAAGACAAACACGAATCACAGCGCATTCAATAATTCAGTTGGTTCACGGCACATCACATATATTGCAATTAACAGGTGGGATTAACATAGCATACAATAATAGCTTTTGCCCTGCGACTATGTCCGCGTTACTATAAATTATCCCGCTTTTTCAACATTTTTCCATTCCTGCTCGGCTCCTTTTTTTTTATAGCCTTCCTCGATAAATGGACTAACATAAAAAGATTTTTTCAGTTCCGGTCAGTAGTTCCAGAGATTAACGCATTCAAACAAACTCTCCAGCTTTATTATTAGTATATAAGTATAGATATCAATTTCATACATCGATACTTCCATCCATACTTAATAGTACTTACAAATATTATAAATGCGAAAGTGTACCTTACTCTATCTGTCTGTTACCTACTCACGCCTAAACTGCTGAACCGATTATGCTGAATTTTGGTATGGAGTTTAGTCACGGGGAAGGACATAGGATACTTTTCATCCCGGAAAAATGGACAGTTAACACGCGATAAACGAATTTTAGCGCAACTAAATCATCTAGTGCTTAGGGTTCCGTACCGAAAAGGAAAAACGGGACCCTATTACTGAGACTTCGATGTCTGTCTGTCTCCAGGTTTCATTGTAAAATTTTATCAAAAGCCAGAATTAGAACTAAGACAAGACTTGGATGGCTCCATTAAGTAAAGGAAATGTGGTCAGCTGAGCAGAAGCTATTAGCTTCTAGCTTCAAGCTAAATCCGTTCGCTTTTTCAGCCACTTGGTTAGCTGGTTCAGTTTAGCATTGACAAATGAAGCGGAATGAAAGCGTTCTCTCGCTAACATGTAAGTGAACTTTAATAAAAATAGCATGTCTTATCTAAAATTTAAAAACATATATTTTTTGTGAAAATTTAAAGTACCTACAGAAGGCCTAAAAAGGTTCTAATAACGATATTGCAAAGGAAATGCTGACGACCTCTGTGGCGCAGTAGTTGAGCAACTTGGTAGCTCACGCTGGGGGTCGCGGGTTCGAATCCCGCCGACAAAACAAAAGTTTTTCAAAGTTCCTGGGTCATGGTTGTGTATTAAAACGTCCATATATATTATTGCTCTGCAATTTATTTTAGTACATTTTGCTAAAAAAAATCTAAAAGTATTGATAACATGTTTACTTCGAAATGAATTTAATTTGATTGTGAAATTTTTGCGAAATCAGTAGTTATTTACAAGAAAAATCGTATAATGAATTACTCTTAGCAATATTGCTAAGTGACCGTTTTAGGCCCGCAGACATTTAAGCAGATGAATAATTGTGTCTAAAAACACTTTTCTTTAACAACACGCATTGTGCGTGTTGTTAAAGACAAGTGTTTTTTTTTTTAAATAAGCTTACTATAAAGTTAATGATTTTACTAACGACAGCACATCCTGGGAGTGGAATGACTGCTTGCCAGACTGTTTCTGTATAATATTTAAAGTCTTACAATTGTTATGTAACTTTGTTTCTCTTTATTGTTTTTTAAAATTATTTTATAAGTTACAATAGATTGTTATATTTCCATTGACTTGCAATTACTTATGTATTTAAAACAATTATAGTTTATTAAATTAGTTTTAAGACATAATATTGTTATTTTCCATCTTTTAGGTAAAAGGTGAACCCGTGCGAGTTTCTTACGCCGGTTCTTCTCGCCGGGTTAGTTCCCGAACCGGTGGTAGGCCCGTAGTCTCGACGTTCAGAAAGTGCACTTTAAGTACTGATTTTGAATAAAAAAAAAATTGATTTGATTTTATTGCAATATTTTTTTCTTTAGCATGATTTTTTTGCCTAATCCTCTTAGATAGTTTAGCAGATAGTATGCCTAAATTCTTGATATAAATCACGTTATATTTGATACGAATTTACGTGTATAACCAAAATACCATACAAGTTTAAATTGAACTAACATTTAAACAATGTTAACCAAAGTTGACAAAGCATACTTTAGCATAAATGAAATTTTCTTGCACAAACTCAGCACTTAGTACACTCAGGGAGCCGACAAATGATATGGTATTATCGACTTTATCACTATGTAAATAAGGCTCTAAGGACTAACGCCAAAGACGAATAAAATGTTCTCGGGTTTTTTTAGATTATCTACTAGCTTTTGTCCTCGGCTTCGGTCACAAATTTCGATATTCGCATCTCCTTTTTTTTTTTTTAACGCAGAGAAATGCGGTAACGCATTCCGCAGGGGCTTTGGGGACTCCCACTGCGGATATGTGG
>JAOTAV010000027.1:2992624-3009046 GCA_026546445.1 Cyclargus thomasi | reverse complement strand
TCCGTCTCCTGGCTCTAAGCTACCTCCCTACCAATTTTCAGCCAAATCTGTTCTGCCGTTCTTGAGTTATAAGTTGTTTAACTAACACGACTTTCTTTTATATATATAGATTAAGTTTAGGCAACACATAGGATACTTTTTATCCCGGGAAAATGTACGGTTCCCGTGATATTTCGTTTTATTTCGTGCAACGAAATTGCGGGCATCATCTTGTTTATAATATTAGTATGGGTTTGTTGACCTTTAAAATATCCATTCTTGGTAACACCGTTACCCTTTGTATTTAACGCATTTCAAAACAACTTCGTCCAAGCTAAACTTAGATACCAAAAATAACTCAGCCCTAAGTTTGAAGGCCTCCTATTTTCGGGCTGTGTCGATATTGGTGTATTTCACGTGTGACGTTGTCACGTGTTGCCGATAACGTGTTTAACCTCCTTACAATACTGTACTTATAATAACGCATTGTTATTACAGAGTTGCTGACGCTGGATATTTGGAGGTCAATTGTTATTAATAATAATACAGATCACATAATACCTACCGCCTACACATGTTCCACAATCTGCTAAATAAATTAAAATAGTTATTATAATTATGTTTACAAAAAAGAAAACAAAAAAAAATATACATAAATAAACAAAACAAAACCCTTAATTAAAAAGCCCGCGCCGCAGCGTACCGGGCTTCAATGTCCCATTCTAAAAAAATATATAATAGATATCCTCCTTTCTTGATTCTCTTGGAAAAGGTATAATAGGTTTTGTTGACCTATCGTGACACAGATCTAACTAGGCGCGATAATATGTTTAAAAATAACTTTGCACGGAACTTTATACAGATTGTGACATTTTATGAATGGAGTATAAGTTTGCAGTGTGACGAGGCTGTTGGTGTGGTACTATAACTTCTACTGCAAATGAAAATAATCCTCTCGAGGAATAGCTTTACATATAGAGCCATAGTCGATAGAGCTAGGGGTGTCACAGCCTACAAAATTTCAGCGATTAATATAATGATGACTCAAAAGTAGTCTCGAGACTCATTGGTAATTTTAATCTAGCCGGCATAGCTTACAAAAAATCACGCAAGGGAGCTGAACCTTTGAACTATAAAAATAAAAGTAAATTAAATTGGACTAACTAAACCGTTTTCGTTTTTTTTTTCTGTTATAATTGATTGATTTAGTGGAGCGTGACATTCGGACGATAAGGCGAACGGGGTCAGGCGATTGTGTGTGTCACGTGACATACCTGTTCCGCAGTCACGCGTCATTTTAAAATTAACACGTAAGAACAATGTTTCTTTGGCTCAATTGCGCCAAAGTTAACTCAGAGTTGATAAATGTTTTAACTCCTGTTCGGGGCCACAACGGACCTGACAGACAATAGACACTACCTGCGGCCCTAGCATTTTTAACGTATCTCATATTAGATTATACGACACGCATGTTCAGAAATTCAATTCACTATCTTTATTAATTTATTTATTATACAATTTTGGAATAGTTTTTGGCTCTGGAGTAAATTTGTCTTTTCGAGATAGTTACGCCACTTCCGCTTTCTGCCGTCGATATTATCATAATCGTTATAGGGAGGAGATCAGCCCCCTTAGACGAGTGGCAAGCGATTATCTTATACGAAACTCGCTTGGCGTGTTTATGTATGGGATTGACAGTATCGAACGAAAAGTCACGTGATCTAGCCGCCGTTTGAAAATGTCAATCTTATACTAAAACCCGCCAAGCGATTTTCGTAAACGATAGTTGCTTGTCACTTGTCTAGGGGGGCAGAACTCACTACTGGCAGCGTACTCGTCTTTTTTAATTGCTTTGTCAAAACTCAAAATACATGTATCTTCTCAGTCCTTCAAAGAGCAATAGAATTACAAAGGACCTTCAGCACGCACTGACGCAGATGGGCCTTAGGTGGTTGACCTAAGACTATAACCTAACTGCCTTGTCTGGTTTCACTACACTTTGCGTGTCTAGACATCATTTTTGAACATTCGTGCTATTAAAAATCAAGATTAAAAAAAGAAAAATATAACTATCTCTTTCTTTGCATTCTTTGAAATGCGTGATAGGTTTTTCTATACACAAATATATAATTATGATCGTTTGATATTATTATAACGTTTTTAATATATAAATAATTGAACCTCACAGACTGAAAAACTCTTCTGTTCGCCTAAATGACTACAATATGTGTGCTAGCCACGCATTTTATTGTAATCTAAAAACTAACGCTAAAGCTAACAGAAAAGATTTTCAGTCTGTGCTGTAACCTCTCAGAGCCGAGATCCTTTTAACTAAATTTTAATAACGCTTGTTAAGGTTATGAAGAAGAGCAAAAGAAAAAATTATCGCCAAATACAAACGGCTTTAGTGGTTTATACCACTGAAGCCGTTTTTGGCAATACAACGAAGTTGCGGGCAAACTTTTGTGAATAGGTTAGTTTTTACTTAAACTTATTACTAAGTTAAGCCGCAGAATATATTATTAACTAGTTACACTTTTAAATGTGAAACCAAACACACCAACAAACACACACAAACAACCTCCACTCTGTTGTAGGTACGATTCGGACGCAAATCGTAGCTTAAATATTATTCTTTGTTTTGTACATTTGAATAAATTACAGTAAAATTATTATGTCTTCCTTAAATCGACAACGTTAATAAAGCATTTATCTTCCATGTTCGGCTGAATAACGGTTTCTTTTGAAAAACTATTTCGATACCGGAAAAAAATCGAGTTCGCGGAGGAAATTATAAATTGTAAGGAAAGTTTCCGCATACAGGAAACAGAGCAAAATATTTATTTTCAGAAGCTAAGATTAACACTACTGTTTATAACTTAACTAATATTTGAAACTCATAATCTTTTTTGACGACCTCTGTGGCTCAGTTGGTAAGCGCAAGCGGGTTCGAATCCCGCCGACGGAACAAGTTTTTCAATGTTCCTGGGTCTTGGATGTGCATTAAATATGTGTATCAAATAATAAAAATCTTAAATTAAATATGTGTATTGTATAAAAAGTATTAAATATATCTCCGTTGTCTGGTACCTGTAACACAAGTCCCTCGGGTACTTAGCACGGGGTCAGACTAACGTGGTGTGAAGCGTCCATAGATATTATTATAGATATTATTATTATTATTTTAGAACGGGCAATGGGCTTATGCATCCCCGGCGATACTTGGGAATCACCATCGTGGTGTGGGTCTCGCTGTGGCCGATAAATAATAGCTCCCAAAGTGAGCCAAAGTGTGTGTGCAGTGCACAATAGCACTCTCTCTTCCTTTACTCTCATAACCCAGTGATGAATGATCAGGCGCAGGACCGACTTTTTCATGCCCATCCGACGCATGGATCATCTTACTCATAAATCAGGTTATCAGCCTGCATTGTCCTAACCAAACTTGGAAATAACATGTTTCCAACGCGGGAATCGAACCCATGACCTCCGGGCGAAGAGCCGACCTATGTACCACTAAATCACGGAGGCGTTGGACGATAAGATGGTTGTGTGGCCGCAGCTCTACCCACTAAAACCCGTCCAACTATTGCGCCGGAAGAAGCCGCGAGAGTCTGCTACAGGCCTTCCGCGAGATCCCTCCGCGCTTACCCGATTTCACCTATATTGCCGTCATAAGGGCGCATCTAATTTTCTTAAAAAAATCATTAAGTATACAGAAAAAGACGAACACCCTGTTCATCATTTTCTGCTGATTCCAAATCACCGTATAATTCAATTTAAAAAAATACGGCGGCAACACAGCAGGCGCGAACTCTTGGGTGTTCTTGAAGTCCCCCTAGGCCGAGAGATCAGCTAGCTTAGGCCGATAATCCATCTTTGTCAAATATTTTACAACTAAAGGTTTTTTATGATATGTATGGCCAAGCGAGTCTGTGGTTACCTGACGGTAAGCAACTGTCGTCGCCTACGGACAGTCGCGACATCGGAAGGGTCGCCGGCCTTTATGAGGGAATATAGAATGGGATTAGGGTATATTTTCTCATTGATCACAATTATTCGATAGTTTACAAATTACAATTTGAAATCTTCGGTGACAGACACAATGAGAATACTGTTACATTGAATATTCACGTGTAGGCCTCAGAACCTGACCTGGCCCAAAAAATCCGGTTTGTTTTTTGTCCGTCAATTTGGTAGGCGTTACAACTTGTGATTCTTCTATACGTAAAGAAGTAAATAACCAGTCCTCTTATATTAGAACTTATACAATTGGATGACCGTGAAAGACGAATGCAGCGAATATGAGAATCCTCAGCAGTGCTACAATTGTAGATGAAATAACTAAAACAATATTTCAATTCGTTTAAGCATTTATAACTTAATATGACGGAGTGTATTTCATATTATCATATTTCTATCTTTGGTATAGTTATTTAACCGAAAAATAATAAATAGCTAGTAATAACAATAACAGGTAACAGCAATACAATCTTCGCAAATACAGGTACAAAGTTATCGAATTTCTGTTAACAACAGGTACAAATCCCGTTTTAGCCAATCAAAATTACTTGGAAACATCAATAGATTTAAAGCAGGTACAAATCTAAACAATATTCTGAGAAAATGTTTGCAATCCCTTAGCTACGGAAAGACCGTCGCTATTCCAAATTCAAACTTTTGAATAAACAATGGAACGGTTCAAATTCAAATTGGCTAATTGCAAGTTTTTACATTTAGTGAATGAACGGTCATTTGATAAAAGTGCTACTCTATCGCTGCAGTTTTAATTCCTTGGCAAATAATTGTTTGGGATGTAAAGATTTTTCGTACTCATTTGACTCCCTTGTTTATTTAATCCAACCTTAGTTATATAAGCACAGATTTTTACAATATACAAAAATTTGACGTGGACTGTTTAGTCTACCGCCATAAGAACCATAGTTATACTAGGTATAAACGAATAAGGCACTTAAAAGATTATTTCATAGGTTATACAGATTTCACAGGTACAATTAACTGGGTATATCTCAGTAATACAGGTAATAAATTACGGGTCCTCCCATCGCCCCTGTACAATAAAACCTCGGGTGAGACACATAAAGGAACCAGTTCAGAGTAATCGGTCTCAGTACTGTAGGGCTGTCTGTCCAGGGGTACCACCGATGGAAAAGTTCTACTTGCGGCTTCGAAGTTTAAACTTGCCAAAAATATAATCATAGGGTTGCCTACCTGTATTAGAGGGAAAATAAATTAGGTTACTTTTATTCTTGAAAAATATAATTTATATTATATTCACACGACTTTCTTATTACACGCAAGCGAAGCCGCGGACGAAAGCTTCTACAGCCCACAGGATTACCAGCTAGAAGATTTACCTCACCAAAATTTTCGGCAACTCTCGCTATTAATTTGAGTGATCAAACCGGGGGCAGTGATTGGACAAACGCTCCACTATTACCGAACACGCCGTGAAATTTCCAATACGATTTACGTCCAATCACCAATTAGGATTAATTAAACACTGTACTGTACAAAAGTATCCCAAACGCATTCAGTAAAGTGCACATCTAAAACATACTGTTTATTTGTTAATAAATTATTTGGGCGTTTATCTACTAACAATAATTTTGTTCTAATAACTAAGAATGTAAACAATAATACTATAGAAGAATTGATGGGATTGGCAAAACACCTTTTTCAACTCAAAAAAATTGACTACACAATAGTTATTACGCGACCTGTACAATCTACATAGGGTATAGATTGATAAAATTGAACGATGTACCTTATCAGTTTCTATAATTTATTATCTTCGTGTTTAGAATAACTAAAAGAGACCGAAACGAGTAATGATAATAATTCGTTGTCCTCTATTAGCATAAAATATTGTATAGAACGCAACCTTTGGAGCGAGGATTCGAACGCCCTCCCTTGCTGCGGTCGTTCACACAAACGCATAGGGCCCTACCTACGCACAACGCGTCCTTAACCCTCGCATAAACAAAACACGACCGTAACTCAACGCATCAAGAGCAATTTTACAATAACCGGTAAAGCAGTCCGACAAAAAAAACGCAATAGAGCACAGAATCGTTTGTATTCGGCACGCTCGTGGACGGTGTGCATCCGAACGCGCAAAATATGAATATTGAAAACCCGCTCTTATATCTTTTACCTTAGAAACCTGCGAAAAAATAAAAATACGGAAACGTAACTCTCATACTGTTACCGTTTTGAAAATAGGCCCTTTCGAACTGACATCTAATGTTAGCACTATACCGCTAAAGGCCACCTAAATATTGAAAACGGTATACATTTTTGAAGTTTCGTGGAATATGTTTTTTTACGGAGCTCTTCCTTAGTTTTGACATAGACTTAGCTACAAAAGATAGAGAGTATCATAGGTTAAGGGTTTGGATAAACATCATGTTCCCAAAATATTCGTATGACGCGATTTTTTTAATAGGGATGTCGAAAGATTAAAAAATTTGCTAATTTTTTAAATATAAAATTGAGATACCATTTTCCATTACTAAAAAAAGTATCTCTCAAATTTCAACTTAATACCTTTATATATTTTTTGTAATCAGTCTTCAAAGTTGGGCAATTTTTTTAGTACCTACTACAATTTTTAAATATTTATATACTATTAGATAAATTAGGTAATTAACAACAACTTTTGTTATGAAACCACTATCATGAAAGTAATATTTAACATAGTTATCGAAAACAGTTTTCCCCGCGATGCATACAAACTACCTAGAGGTGACGTCATAACTAGGTATCGTTTTGTATGGAGCGCTTTTGAAAGGTCAATTTTAAATTGCCATATCTCCGAGACAATTCAAGATATCGGCGTCTTTTACAATCAATAGTAATAAAAATAGTCTATTCTACATGTGTGTAGCCGGCAGTAAAAGCTAGTACATACATAAAAGCAGTCTTCGTCTGCTGTAGATTGGGATTAATGAGGAAAACGTACATGTAAACATTTTACGCTTAATCGTACTTAAAGTCGAAGAACGGGGTCGCAGTTAAATTTTATCGACAACAGTTAAAATGAAAGCCTGAAGTGGCTCCATATTTTGTGATTCGGTAATCCAAAAACAGTAACTAATTGCCGGATTACAATAAAATTTAATTTCTATATGTATCATATACCTAATAGCCGAACTGAAAATATGAGAAAAAAAAATAAAAAGAATTTGGTAGCACAGACATTTCAAGACGTAAGTGGAAGAGGCGGATAACTAACATTTTTTGTTGATAAATCTTGTAATTTTGCGTTTTTATTATCTAGCTTGTTTATATAGCATAATATAATAATACATCAAATTACTCTAATTTTAAACCATTTTTCTGGTCCTAAAGCTTCCATTCATGCAAAAATCTGGCAGTTTTTAAAATGTTAGTTATTCACTTCTTCCACTTATGTCTTCATTTCTTATATTATATGAATTATCAGCAGACATAGACAATAACATCCACAATCATATTATGTAATATGTATTGTTTTATTTATTTTTATATTCAACTTACACTACAATTTCAGAAACAACTAACTCTTAAATCTTTGTTTGCGTTCTCTAAATGTGATGATTCAAGAATAACTTTAAAACTCAACAAATAACATAAACCTACTTTCTAAAATAGGTTATTTTTCTCCAGATGCAAGAAAAAGAAACTGTTAAGATAATCACTTTAAAAATTATTTTTAAAGTCATTGAGGGTGTGAGTGAACTTTAAAAATTATTTTTAAAGTGATTATATCTCAACAGTTTTTATATAAATTTCTTTTTTTGAAAGGTCATCAAGTCAAGTTAGGTAATTCTAAGAATAATACATGAACTCATCAAACATAATATTGAATGGAAATGATATGAATAACCTCTTTAGTAATGTGAATGGTTCTATTGATCTGAATTAAATTGGGCCCACTTCATATGAGAATAACTGAATTTTGTATCAATTTAGATTCAATAGTATATCATATAATTTAATCATATTATGTATTTTATCTTTTAACATTTTAACCATTATTTTACCCATTAATAATATTTGCACAGCAAGCAACTAAACAAGGCCTGCTTGTCTTTGACATACATAAAAGTCTATGTTGACATACATAGACTTTTATTAGTCATAAGTAACTAGTTACTCAGGATGTGTATCTTTTAATTTGAAATACACACAAAATCTAAAAGTAACAGTTTTTAACTCAATTTTTGCTCAATAAATTATACTGAACCTACTTCTCCCCCAGTATATATAAATAATATTTAACATAATCTCTAATGTTTTGTAACATTTTGCAATAAAATTATTATATTTAAAAAATAATACCTAAGCTATTTAATACTACAACAGTCAAACCTTGATATTTATAGGCTAACAGAATTATGGCATTGTAATAAATCTGTAGTACTTAATGTATTAATTAATAAATTTAATTATTATAAAACTTCAGTTAACTATTAAATTGAAGTGTTGTGGATCTAATAATAGATACCCAATCTGAATTTAATTTAATTGAAGATTTGTCGCTGAGTGCAGCAGTAAGATCATTGTTTAATTTAGCGTAGGGTTCTCAAATCTTGAAGAGACTAATATGGGTCAATTTTGATACATTCACAAAGAGGTACAACTGTGAGAATATGTAAATTGCTCTTTCTTCTGTAAATAGATGTTAAATATTCAAAATGAATGATGGTTATGACTTATAGTGTATTAAGTTTGTCAAACAGAATGCCATATTACAATCAACATGGTGAGTAAATGTAAACATAATGTCTGAAAATTTGTAATATCCAAGTAGTATTATCAGTTAGCACATAAACCTTATAGGTATGTAATTTTAAGCAAACACAGTTTGATCCAAATCTAAACTTGTGGACGGGCACGTATTTTCAAGGTACCTACATGTTCAATTTTTAAAATTGGAATTTCATTTTTTTTTGCTGATGGAAGATAGCAATGACATTGCACAGATCATCCTGGCCAATGTTAATCGAAGTTGCATTTGTAAAAACCATAGTATAGGCGTTAAATGACTTACCATACGACTCCAAAAGCGCCGTAGCCTATGGGGCGATCGGGCTGCACATCGGTCGGGATGGCCGGCGTCTGGTAGTAGGGCGCCGCCGCCGCCAGGATGGCGCCCTGCGGCGCGCTCTGCGTACCGCCCTGCATCAGCGACATGGATACACTCATGGAGACGCGAGAGTGCCGCGCGGGACCACTTACAGCCGCCATCCGCGGGTCGCCGTCACCGGGTCATCACCCGACCCTAGCCCTCACTGTGATCACCAAACCGATCCCGAAAACGCGACGGTGTCACCGGCTACTTCTTTATTATTCATGCTCGGACGACTATGCGGGATTCACTCGACGCACTTCACTAACGAAAGGCACCCCTCGGTCGCACGGTTCGTATCCACGGCGCGTCAGCGGTACTCGGGAACCTGAATGAGGTTATTGTTTGTCGGTTTCACTGTGTTTCACAAAGGATGGGCCCCGTGATATTTGTCGATATCACGTAACACGTAATCGTCCACACGCCACGACGATCGAGCGAGACTGGCCCGTTCGAGAGAGGCGGGGGCCGGGGAGGGGACCGCAGCTAGAGCGAGACGAAAACAACAATGGCGACGACGCAATGAACAGCTGCTTGAAGCTTCGTCACAAAATAAAGGAAGACAGAACGCAAGCGCGTGTTTGTAATATTTTAACCAAATAAAGTCGAATTGAGAACCTCCTCCTTTTTGGAAGTTGGTTTACATAATATATTTTTTGTTATCGAATAATTTCGTCGTTTGAAAATCGACTTCAGTGATTCTTTTTTTGTTTGACAGAAAATATTTTATACCCTAGGTGTCCTGATGATAAGGTAATATTATAATATTTTAAAGTCGTCATTCTATTTTAAGAACATCTACACATACTACACATTTGCACATCTACATGGAAATTCCCAGTTTTTCCGTAAAGTGTACCACTAAAATGTATTAGGAGTGGGATATAAAGAGCTCGCTTCGCTCACCCAATTTGTATGGAAGCAGGGATGTTTTTAAAATTCGAGCGCACACAAGCAAATGGGTCACCTGATGGAAAGTTACACAAGTTTATTATACTACGTCATCCATTGACACTTGCAATATGACAGGTATAGCAAGAATGTTGCCAGCTATTTTTTTAAGAGGGAATACCCTGTCTTATAGAAGATTTGCGGGTCGTTTGCGTCGTAACAAGCTATATGTGAAAAATCAGAAAACCTAACTGCAGCAATCATTGCAACTTTAATATCAAGATATGTATATTTCTAGAATGGCTATTTAAAGCCCTTCATTTTGATACTCTACTTAATCTAAATGGGCTGAAAAAAATTTTTGGAACCTCACAATTTTGACTACAAAATTTTACGCCATTTGGATTTTGTAATTTTTAATGTACCTAATGTCACTAACGCTATCAATACAAATCTAACGATACCTCATACGTTAAAATCCATTACTCCGTTTAGGCTATAGAGCATGCCAAACAATTATACATACATACATACTCTCGGAAAACATAACTCTCCTTCTGGCGCAGTCGGTTAAAGAATATAAGCATTCAATTGCTACTAAGCTGTGTTCAATAACAAGATACAACATTATTTTTCGCTTAGTTTAATTTTGAATTCATGAACATTGTCAAAAGGGAATATGTACCAATAATAATAGTAAAATTATTTCACAATCAATTTTCTACCCATTGATCGACTAGCTTTAAAAGTCGGGACCTAATCTGGCGATCGGGTACAAACATTGTATGTCATCTCATACTATTAATAAATACAAAAGATTTGTACTTTTGTATCCCTTTTTCTAAGACTTCGATGTTTGTCCTTCGTTCGTCAGTCAGTCTGTACGTCTATCTCCAAGCAGTATCTCAAGAACGGTAGCTGAAGAGTAGAAATTTTAACAGATATGTATTTCTGTTGCTACTGTAACAACAATAAAACAAACAAATACAAATAATACTGGTCAACACTGGTTTTGCTACACGAGCTAGAGACGAGAAGAGAGAAAATTAGCTATCAAATAGCTAATTTTGTTTTATCAGTCTACTCTCATTACTAAATCACAGCTTTCATGTATCTATTTGCCTTATATTTGTTGTGATACGGTAATTCTCATAATTAGTACTACAGCAGTAAATTAACAGAAACGCTTACAAGTAAATACTTATATAAATATTTGTTATTGAATTTGAACACTCTTTTGTGATTTATTAACCCTGTGAATAAGTCGAGGAAATGTGATAACTCTTTTTGTTATGTCTGCACATACATTACATACATTAAAAAAACAACGACTAAATTTTACGAACCTTGTTGTTATCACTAATGTTTTGGTTTTCTGTCGCCCATCAAGACAAATCCTGGGACCTTCATGTCTTTTGCAAAACGTGCGTGAAAAATTTAACTGACTGGAAGGAAGGTGCACGACCTATGCCGTTTGCTGTATCCATGATATGGACTGAACAGCGAGATCACGTTTCAAATTGCTATTTTTGTCTCACAGACATAAAATGTATAAATTACAAGAAAAAAAACACAGTTGTTTACCATAACGGCTATAACACCAGTCTCTTATTGTAAAAAATTTTTAGAACTTATCTATTGCCACTACGTCTGTTGAGAACGACAATTCACAACCCTCCACTTTAGATCAATGTGTTGACGAGGACGATGACTTTGAATTTGAAGGAATTGTAAACGAACCACATATTTTGATAACTCAAGTTAGAGCCAACAAAAGATTCAAGATTTGAAGTAAAATTAAGCGATTTGAAGAAACACCTGCATGGAAGGCTTTTCAAAATGTTGCAAATTTTTTGGATAACCACAAGACTGACAGCTACAGAGAGTATTTTAGCGAGCTATTATTGTCATATCAAGCATGGGGTTGCAACATGTCACTAAAGATCTATAAGCATAGTGAGAGGTTCTATCAGGACATTTCTAACATGGAAAAGCATTACCAGGGCAAATGGGGTTCAAATATGTTAGCAGATTACTGCTGGACAATTGAAAGGGGCCAACCAGAAGCTGAATATTCAAAAAAATCTAAGATTAGAATTGTCATTTATAGAAAAAAAACTTTTGATTTGCGAGATCTGTGTTTTTTTAAATATTTTAAATTACACAATAGAATAAAATAATTTTCTTACAATCACCAATGAAAGAAAAAATATCTAAAAAGTCCAGTGTAATATTAAATCCATTATTAGTTAGTCCATCAGACGAATAAAGACGTCAATTACGTTTTGAGCATGTGTAAACTTATCTTCTGTTTTTCTTTACTCTATAGTTCTACTGTTTTTCGAACTACAGGGATCCTTTGAATGGAACGGGCATTGAGTATACTATTTTAGGTAGACCAAAGTACGTTAACATTTTTGTTTTCTTGTTACAAAAGAATTAGTGTACTATGTAGTATGTTTTTGTGAAGAGAGTTATTTAAAAACGTACAGGCTAAAACTTAAAACCTACGTACTTTTAGGATCTTGTATGCTCGACAATTTAAAGCCTCCGTGGTCTCGTGGTGAGGAGCTCGGCTCTTGATCCGGATGTCGTGGGTTCGATTCCCGCGTTGGATACGTGTTATTTCCATGTTTGATTGGACAATGCAGGTTGATCACCTCATTATCTGACAGGTAAGATGATCCATGCGTCGGATGGGCATGTAAGAAATCGGTCCTGCGCCTGATCTCTCGCCAGTCGTGTCGGTCATCCGTCCCACTGGGTTATTTAAGGTAAAGGAAGATAAAGTGTTTTTGTGTACGGCGCACACGCTTGGGCACTATAAAATTAGTCCTGCGTAACAGGCCTGGTTTCTATGTAAGTGGCCACCGCCACTGTTACAGCGCTTAGTACTTAAGGCTTGTACGTGGGCCAGCGGGGTTAGTTTTACCCCTAATAGGTATGTTAAAACGTTAAGCATATCTATTACATAAAAATATATAATAATATCTATGGACACTTCACACCACGTCAGTCTGGCCCCGTGCTAAGTACCCGAGGGACTTGTGTTACTTTTATACAATACACATATTTAAAATTTTTATTATATGATACACATCCAAGACCCAGGAACATTGAAAAATTTTTGGTTCGGCTATTTCAAAAGAATATGGAATTTCAGAAATACTTAGAAAATATAGTTCCCTTTAACTAGTGGCTACTGTTTCTTTTGTAGTGAATTACTACTAATGTATTATCGGCGAAGTTGATTCGTAGCCAGATTGCGGAATGAACTTATTCCGACCAAATGACGTAGGTTCGTCGACTTCCTTGGTTTTCGATTTCGCCTAATCTAGGCAGTTGCGGTCATTAACCCTCTGCCCAATAAAATATCATCATTATACAAACCGCGATTGACAACAAGATTGTTTATTGTTTTTTTTTTGTTTTTGGTGCATGTAGCGTTTGTCTATAAATAATTGCAACTCCGATTTAAATCTATGGACGTAGTTTAAGCTATGTTTTAAGTGTTAGAAATTGTTGACCTAAAACCTATTAAATAAATAAATAAATAAACAAAGTGTTTCGTTTTCAACCAAACCTGCATTAAGGAAAAAATATATTAAAATGTGTGTATTATCTTAATGGGAAATGAAAACCGATGTAAACAGGATAGAATACCGGGAATAATAAAAATAGAATTGTGTTGACGGTTCTTTTGGATGGCACTTCTGCCGTGCTCATCCTTAAAAGCCGTTAACCAACATCTGGTCGTTTTTTTATATTTTTATGCCATGAAGAAAAAAATTCTATCGATGTGTATTACCAACATGTTTCTAGCTTGTATAGTCATCGAGTTATCAAAATTAATATTGTCGTTATATACATACAATAGACCCGTGCGAGTTTCTTACGCCGGTTCTTCACGCCGGGTTAGTTCCCGAACCGGTGGTAGGCGCCGTAGTCTCGACGTTCGGAAAGTGTACTTAAAGTACTTATTTGAATTGATTTGATTTTATTTGATAGCACTAACAGGCAACTACAGTTTTACTGTAACAATTTAGTACATGTCAATCAGCAATAAATTCTAACAACAAACTTAATAGCCTCATAAAACTTATATTCCAACGAAAATGCGGTACGCATGTAAATTACGAACATAAATTTTGTTTTTACTAGCATTATAATTCTTTTTTATTGATTTCCTTCAAAATTCATCAAGTTTAATTCCGATGTCTTATGTATCAACAAATTCTACGGCAGGGTTTTTTTTTACAAAATATGTCTTTTTTATTTTCGGGAAGTTTGTGGAGATTTAAATATTTTTTTGTGATTGGCCATGCAGTTAATTTAATAATTCTAAAAAATACTGGTTTATAAGATTTATTTGATGATTTACTGTTATTTGTATGTGATCTCATCATGTATTCAGTACCTACAATATCTACAGTGCAATTTGTTTTTGTAAATCAATACGTATAATATAATTGAAAAAGTGTTTGTTTGTTTTTAAAAGCAAATAAAACAATTTGACTATTGGCGTAGACAAAGTCGAAAGGATGGAAAGCTTCAAAAATAATATTTTCAACGAAACTTGTAAGGCTATTTTTTTTTGTGATTTTCAAAATCCACGCGAGAAAAAAAAGCTAGTTTTTAACTTAATGGTTGTTCGTCAAATTGCATAAGTACCCGATCACTCTTTAGTGGTATAGAAAAGTTGAACTGATTATGATGATTCTCACAGCAGGGACAGTCTAACGGATACCTTCGGTAAAGAAGACGGGGAGTACCGCAAGTCACCAGCACCTGAAGACATGCTCGGCGCCGGTGCCCAGCGCCCGTCAGGTGAGACTGATTCATGTGAGTTCAACAGTTTTATCATACAATACAAACATATACTATTCATACTTTTAGATTTAAATGCTGAGATAACTTCTGCAATTAAGTAGAGTTTTATTTTTAAATAAGTTAGCCTTACAACATTTGAACCTGCAGGCCTAAAAAGGTCGTATAACAACATTGCAAAGGATTTGCTCTCAAATCATTTTGATTTCATTGATTGTGAAAAATTATAATTTACCTTTTTAAGCCTGCTGGTAATTTAAATCAACTTTCTTATAATATTTAGCCATGAGGTTTATTTTCTTTTTTTTAGAATCGCCGATCAAAATGTACGGAAAGTCTATAGCATAAGTTAAATGTCGACTTTATAATATCGAACGCTCTTATCAAATCCACACAATTTTATCAGCGATTTTATAAAAATACTGGTCAAAAATATTTTCATCCTCTAGGCACGTTTTGTTGGGTGACAACCAAATTTACACACATTCACAGGTTAATATTATTAAATAAGTTACAATACATTTAATAGCATTGACGATAAGTTTAAGTAAGTGCCTAAGACTGTCTTGTATGGACTTATAAGTACCCCTGTCTAGTGACGGAATCTGAGAACATGCTCCCGCGCCATCTCTCCCCTGAAGTGGCAGCCGCGCTGCAGAGCGTCCGTTTCATCGCACAGCACATCAAGGATGCTGATAAAGATAACGAGGTAATCTTAGCCAGTCACAACCTGAGTGGTCTCCTTTTTTTTTTTAATGGCAATGTACTGCCATTATATATAGTTTTATCTCTTTTTTTAATTTTGCTAGAGAATGTGTTTTGTTTTTGTTTTTGTAATTATTTGTAAACTAAATGATTATTTCTTTCTCAATTTTTTTACAGTGATAGTGTTTTTGTTTATGAAAAGTGAATACATAATTCTTATTCTTATTCTATAAACGATCTCTTGTTTATCATATTTATTATCTTTAACTTTTTTTTCTTTGCCAGCATTACTATTTAAAACTTTCTCTTCTTTATCACCAACTTCAACATTATCTCCTTTTTCTACGTCACAATCTTTGATTATCTCTTTTTCATCATCACTATTTTTAGCTTTTTTGTCTTTATCATCATCACTTTTGTTTTCAGCGTTGTCACTTGCGTTACCCACATCGTAACGTTACGTAATATAGATATAGTTAACGAAGCTACAGACAGATATATTATAAAAATCATCATCCTTATATCGCCCTCCGTTAAGGCTGATAATGATAACTAGGCAATTATTACCATCAGTGTCAATATAAGGCCGTAGTCAGCTTTATTATCCTCGTTCTTATCTTTACCTTATTCATATTTACGTGAAAGCTGACAGATTGGCACGTTATACATTAAAGTCCGTGAAGTCGTTAAGGCAATTTGTGTTATATTTTGTATAAGGAACGATGGGATTGACATCGTAATTTTTCTGTGCGCAAAAAAAGTCGTTAAAGTGGTGATTATCTACATAAGCACATCGACATACAACATTTTTTTTTGAGCAGTCAGGCAAGAGCGACCGAGTAATATCGATCAATGTTATCTAATTCAAATGCCTACGTTGTTTT